>PVIH01007030.1:0-104623 GCA_004025045.1 Sigmodon hispidus
ATTCCAAATGAAATTGAGTATTGTTCTTTCAAGGTCCAAAAAATATTGTGTTGGAATTTTGATGGGCAGTGCATTGAATCTGTAGATTGCCTTTGGTAGAATTGCCATTTTTACTATGTTGATCCTACCAATCCAGGAACATGGGAGAGCTTTCCATTTTCTGATATCCTCTTCAATTTCTTTCTTCAGTGATTTAAAACTTTTGTCAAATAGGTCTGTTACTTCTTTGGTTATAGTTACTCCAAGGTATTTAATAGTATTTGCAGCTATTATGAAGGGCAATGTTTCCCTTATTTCTTTTTCAGCTCTTCTATCTTTAGTGTATAAAAGGGCTACTGATTTCTTTGAGTTAATCTTGTATCCTGTTACATTGCTGAAGGTGTTTATCAGCTGTAGCAGTTCCTTGGAAGAATTTTGTGGGTCACTTATGTATACAATCATATCATCTGCAAATAGAGATAGCTTCACTTCTTCTTTTCCAATTTGTATCCTCTTAATCTCTTTTCGTTCCCTTACTGCTTTAGCTAAAACTTAGAGAACTATATTGAATAGGTATGGGGAGAGAGGACATCCTTGTCTCATTCCTGATTTTAGTGGGATTGCTTTGAGTTTTTCTCCATTAAGTTTGATACTGGCTGTTGGCTTCTTGTAAATCGCCTTTATTATATTTAGATATTCTCCCTGTATTCCTGATCTCTCCAGTGCTTTAATCATAAAGGAGTGTTGGAATTTGTAAAAGGCTTTTTCCGCATCTAAGGATATGATCATGTGGTTTTGTTCCTTTAGTTTGTTTATATGATGGATAACATTTACAGTTTTTCATATGTTAAACCAGCCCTGCATTTCTGGGATGAAGCCTACTTGGTCATGGTGGATGATATCTTTTATACATTGTTGTATACTGTTTGCCAAAATTTTGTTGAGAATTTTCACATCTGTATTCATGAGGGAAATTGGTCTGTAATTCTTCTTTTTTGTTGTGTCTTTGAGTGGCTTAGGTATTAGGGTAATTGTGGTCTCATAAAAGGAATTTGGCAATATTCCTTCAGTTTCTACTGTGTGAAATAGTTTGAGGAGTAACAGTAGTAATTCTTCTTTCAATGTCTGGTAGAATTCAGCACTAAAACCATCTGGACCAGTGCTTTTATTTTTGGGGAGGTTTTTAATGATAGCTTCAATTTCCTTAAGAGTTATAGGCCTGTTTAGGTAATTAATGTGATCTTCATTTAATTTTGGTAGATGGTACCTGTCCAGAAAGCTGTCCATTTTTATGGAATACAGATGTTCAAAATATGATCTGATAATTCTCTGTATTTCCTGGGGGTCTGTTGTTATGTCCCCCTTTTCATTTCTGATTTTGTTGATTTGAACACTCTGTCTCTGTTTTTTGATTAGTTTGGCCAAGGGCTTATCTATCTTGCTAACTTTCTCAAAGAACCAACTCTTGGATTTGTTGATTCTTTGTATTGTTCTTTTTGTTTCAATTGTACTGATTTCAGCTCTAAGTTTGATTATTTCCTGCTGTCTACTCCTTCTAGGTGAGTTCGCTTCTAATTGTTCTAAGGCTTTCAGCTGAGCTGTTAGGTCTCTGGTGTGGGATTTCTCTAGGTTTTTCATATAGGCATCTAGTGCTATGAATTTTCCTCTTAAGACTGCTTTCATTGTGTCCCACAAGTTTGGATACGTTGTGGATTCATTTTCATTAAACTCTAGGAAGACTTTGATTTCTTTCTTAATTTCTTCCTTGACCCAGAGATGTTTCAGCTGAGTGATGTTCAGTTTCCATGAGTTGGTAGGCTTTCTTTGGGTTTTGATGTTGTTGAACTCTAACTTTAGGCCCTGGTGGTCCAATATGTTACAAGGGATCATTTCCATTTTTTTTTGTATATGTTGATATTTGCTTTATGACCAATTATGTAGTCAATTTTAGAGAAAGTTCCATGAGGAGCTGAGAAATATGTGTATTTCTTTGCATTTGGGTGGAAGCTTCTGTAGATATCTATTAAATCCATTTGCATCATAACCTCTGTTAGACTCCTTATTTCTCTGTTGAGATTCTGTCTGGTTGATCTATCCGGGTTGAAAGTGGGGTATTGAAGTCTCCCACTATTAGGGTTTAAGAACTGATGTGGGATTCGAGCTTTTGCAGTGTTTCTTTTACATAAGTAGGTGCCCTTATATTAGGGGCATAAATATTCAAGATTGAAATCTCCTCTTGACCAATTTTTCCTGTGATGAATAAGTAGTGACCATCTTGGTCCCTTTTAATTGCTTTTAGCTTAAAGTCTACTTTGTTAGATATTAGGATTGTAACCCCCGCTTGTTTCTTAGGACCATTTGACTGGAAAATCTTTTCCCAACCCCTTATTCTAAGCCTGTGTCTGTCTTTGTGGTTGAGGTGTGTTTCTTGTAGGCAACAAAAGGATGGCTTCTGTTGTTGTATCCATCTTGTTAGTGTGTGACGTTTTATAGGAGAGTTGAGACCATTGATATTAAAGGAAATTAGTGACCATTGATTCATATTTCCTGCCATTTTTGGTGGTAACTTGTTTGTATTTCCTTTCTCTGGGGTATTCTTCTGTGGAATTATTGATTGTTTGTGGTTTCATGGGTGTATCTGGGGTCCTTAGGTTGGAGTTTTCCCTCTAATACTCTCTGTAGTGCTGGATTGGTAGATAGATATTCTTTCAGTCTGACTTTGTCCTGAAATACCTTGTTTACTCCATCTATGGTGATGGATAATTTTGCAGGTTATAGTAATCTAGTTTGGCAGCCATGCTGTTTTAGTGTCTGTATAACTTCTGACCAAGCCCTTCTAGCTTTCATCGTTTCCATTGAATAGTCAGGCGTTATTCTGATGGGTCTGCCTTTATATGTAAGTTACCCTTTTCTTTTGCAGCTCTTAAAATTTTTTCTTTGTTCTGTATGTTTTGTGGCTTGATTATAATGTGGCATGCTGGCTTTTTTGGGGGGGTCATATCTTTTTGGTGTTCTGTAAGCTTCTTGTACCTTTATAGGCATTTCCTTCTTCAGGTTAGGTAAGTTTTCTTCTATGATTTTATTGAAAACATTATCTGTGCCTTTTAGTTGGTATTCTTCTCCTTCTTCTATTCCTATTATTGTCAAATTAGGTCTTTTCATGGTGTCCCAGATTTCCTGAACATTTTGAGTTATGGCTTTTTTAGTTTTATTATTTTCTTTGACTGATATATCTATTTGAGCTACTGAGTCTTCCACTTCAGAGATTCTATCTTCCATCTCTTGAACTCTGTTTGTTATGCTTGTATCTGTGGTTCCAGTTTTTTTCTTCAGATTTTCTATTTCCATTTTTGCCTCATTTTGTGTTTTTTTTTTTTATTGCTTCTATTTTAGCTTTTAGTTCCTGGTATGCTTCTTTCATAGATTTGTTCATCTCTTCCAATTTTTTGTTTGTATTTTCTTCTATTTCTTTAAGGCTACTTTTCATATCTTCTTTGAGAGCTTTGATTATCATCAAAAAGGAATTTTTGGTGTTGCTTCCTTCTGTTTCCTCTTCATTGCTCAGTTCAGGTCTTGTATTTGTAAGATCACCACTTTCTTCTGGAGTTACCTTCTTGTTCTTTGTATTATTATGTAAGTTTTTGCACTGACGTTTGCCCATGTCTTCAGTGGTTCACGATTAGGTGACTCCTGGTCAGTTGAGGCACTCGGGCTTGTATGCCTCCTGTCACCCTTCTGGGCAAGGTCTGAGTCTGTCCTTCAGGGACCCCAGTCATTATCTGTTCGCTCAGTTGGAGGTGGAGGTGGGTAGCTGTGCAAATTCCCTCAGCAGCAGCTGTGGGTATGGTGACAGGCAGACTTTATCTGCGCCTTCTATGGAGTGCGCTGGGACTCACTCTGCAGACAGCACCTGGTCCCAGAAGCGGAACCGGAACCGACGGGTCAACCCATTTCTTGTAATCTACTAATCTGCCCACCACATGTCCCAGACCGTGGCTCACCTATATTTCTTACATGTCTGTTCTTCTCGGGGGTCGGATGGTGACTCTTTTCTATTTCTTTAAGGGAGTTTTTTTATATTCTCTTTTCTGACTTCAATCAGTTTCATAAAGTTGTTTTTAAGGTCATTTCCTTCTGTTTCCTCTTCATTTTTATGTTCAGGTCTTGAAGCTGTAGAGCTACTTGCTTTTTCTGGTAGTATCTTGTTGATCTTTGTGTTGTTAGGTGCATTCTTGCACAGGTGTCAAGTCATTGTTTCCTCAGTTCACTCTTGGTTAGTTCTTGGCTGGCTCTTAGTGGGTTGTTGGTCAGAGGGCTTTTAATCAGCTGTGTGTTCAGTGGATCGGCTGTTCTCTTGAGGTCCTAGTGCTAAGACGTCAGGTGGAGTGTGGCAGGGCGGGGGCTGTGCTCTGGGAGTGGAAGTCACCCCTTCACCTGTCACCTCCCAGCTGTGCATCCAGCAAGCCTGCTGCTCTGGTGCTGCTACAGCCGCGGTCTGGGTGGACTGTCTCATAATAAGCATTTAACTTGATGATTACAGCGTTTTTCTATTCCTCAGTTAAATGATAGGAGCGTGTTTATTTCATATGTGTCTAGAAAAGATGGTTCTGGTTTCTCATTCTTTTTTCATCAACTCACATTATTCTTATTTCCTCTACATAGGCTCCAATATAGGGCAATGGGTATACTTGCGGCATCTTGTATCCAGAGCTGAACAATCCATCCTATTGGTACCAGTCATTGGAGCACAAGGAAGACTCTTCTGTGACTTTCCTTTCAGGTTAAGACCCCCTGTCTTCAACTTTTTCTCTTGAGAACATAAATATATTTATCCAGGGCTTGCATAAGCAAAAACTCCCAATTATGCAAACAGAGCAAAACCCAGCATATTGGTGACAGAATCTCTTGGTGAAGCTTTGCTACAACATTGTCAAACAGTGTCTCGCTCAGGACCTGAGCTATACGCCTTGTGCTATGGCCTGTGCCATTACTTCAACAAGGTCACAACTTCTAATAGTACCACTCCTATGTGTTGGGGTGCAGCCTGGATTGGGGCCAGGAATTCAGGTTGCCTCTAGACTCTTGCTTCTCCTCTTGGGGTAGGAGGAAAAATGGCATGGAAGCAATGATATAGCCTCTGGGAATGAGTTGAAACAAGGAAGTTCACTTATGTTATAGAGGGGAAGACCTTAAATACTTTCCCCCCAGACTCTTCTCCAGCAGCCACCAGAAAGGGCTTTGATTTACTAGTATCTACAGCTGCAGGCGACAGACTTTCTTTAGGAATGTTGTATCCAGATTCCACCCTCATCAAGGCCCCAAAGGCTCAGATTCCAGGTTGGCTTATGCAGAAGTGCTTGGAAACTCGTGTTTTAAGGCACTAATTATCTTTTTACTGTGTGTTTTTTTTTTTTTTTTTTTTTTTTTTTTTTTTTTTTTTAAAAAAAAAAAAATAAAGGAAAAAAAAAAAAAAAAAAAGGCACTAATTATAACCAGTTTGTGCTGGCTGAGGCTAGTCTGGTCTCCAGGCCCCTTAGAAGCCCACACATTCTACACCTATAAGCCTGTGAGGACTATTTTATTTCAAACCACCATAATGTCAGAATGAGTTTATACCAGTGGACATGCAGCATGGGTAGCACAAATACCCTGAAGCTAACACTACACAACAGCCCTCCTAGGTTTCTCACAGCATTTGAATTCAACTGCAGTCAACACCTTGAAGGCATAGATTTACCATTACAACACTTTATTTCAAGGAAAGACCATTTAAGGCCTGAGGGAAGGACCCAGGTCTAAGAAGAATCTAGGAAAAATCTCAGGAATGTACCTGAGAGTGAATAGATTCAAAACTTGGTTTTGCTCTAAAGTTCAGCCAGTAGATTCAAAACTTGGGTTCCTGTTGAAGGTTTAACTAACAGTTTCCAAGAATTACTCCACCCTATATCCCTTTACCCAATCCTGAAATGCCAAGATGTGTAACACCCCACTTATGTATTCTTTTCTTTAAATCCCCCCTCACCCCTGAGCTCAAGGCCAAATTCTTCCCTTGCATTGGAACATAGGGTTTTGGCCTGGGTTTGAACCTGTCCAAAAGAATAAACTAACCCTCATGTGTTTGCACAGGAATTAGCTTCCTGGTGGTCTTTAGGGGTCCCTTGACATGGGTGACATGGGTGCAACAAACACAAAAGCACTGATATTCACTTATCCTGAAAAAATAAAGCTTTTGATTCTCAGCTATTGAGATAAAAGCATATAAGCAGTGTCTTCAAACCTAGTTCTTATTTCATTAGAAATAAAACTCCAAATGCTGTAGAGACAACAGTGAAAAAGATTCTGAATAGACTATTTTATAAGGCCTATGCCATTCTTCATCTTTAATTTTTGTTATTTTATTTATTTTTTTGCATGTATAAATGTTTTGCTTGGTAAGGATGTCTGTATACCACATGTGTACACTGTCTATAGATGCCAGAAGAGGCATCTTTTCATTTTTTTTTTTTTTTTTTTTTTTTTTTAAAACTTTGATTTTATTTATTTGCCTTGGTGTTTTGCCTGGAACTGGAACTACAGACAGTTGTTAGCTGCCATGTGGGTGCTGGGAATCGAACCCGGGTCCTCTGGAAGAGCAGACGGTGCTCTTAACTGCTGAGCCATCTCTCCAGCCCCGCATCTTTTCATTTTTATGAAACTTCAATTATCTGGGAATTTAGGCTTCCTTGTATTGGAGATGAAATAAACCAGCCTTCTGGCTCTCTGGGGAAGACAACTCCAAGAACTGAGCATGTGCACTTTAGAGTTCCATGGTGCTGAGCCATGTTCAGGAAGGAGTAGCTTGCTTACAGGATGCCATGCCTTTGTTCCCTTCCTATTCCATTTCACCTCAACTTCTCTGATCTTTTTTTTTTCCTTTCGAAACATGTTCTTCTATCTTTCTCCATTCCTCCTACTCCTCTTTCTTTTCTCCTTTCTTCTCTCTTGTTCTCTTTGATGGTGATGAGAATTGAACTTATGGTCTTGTACAAGCTAAGCACAAACTGCCACTGACATAAATTTCAAACCATTACATTTAGGGTCTTCAAGCCTGGGCTTAAACTCACTCTTTAGACCTGGAGGCTTTAATCTTGCAATCTTCCTGCCTCAGCTTTCCCCACGCCCCCAGAACCCCATAGCTGGAGTTACAAAACTCACCACCAGACCTGTTATGGAGACTTCCTAATTGCATTAGTTTGAACTCATTAATGATAAACTCAGAATCACCAAGAATTCATTAGTGTTGGATTAAGAAAATAAATGAAGAAGCACTTCCCCTTGATGTAACTTAAGAGTAAGTCCAGATCTGAATTTTTCTGCATCTCTCTGTGTCTTTTGTCATTTCTGTGTATTGTATGAGGCCTAAATGTTGTCTTTTTTAATTTACTCAGCACCTGTCTCTGTCTGTCTCTTTCTGTGTGTTTCTCACAAAGGGTTTTGCTCTCTTTTTGCTCTTTCTTTAACTGAACAGTACAGAAAACATCATGTGGGGGAAGGAATGAGGGATTTGTTACAGAACTCTTTAACAACATTTGAGAAAGAATTGAGTTACTGATTCCAACTGACCTAGATAACCAATAGTATTGTATGCCTACAGGCCATAAGAGGGCACCAGATCTCATTACAGATAGCTATGAGCTATCATGTGATTGCTGGGAATTGAACTCAGGACCTCTGGAAGAGCAGTCAGTGCTCTTAACCTCTGAACCATCTCTCCAGCCCTCACAAATGGTATTGTAAACATGATGATTTATCAGGCAATATCCAAATGTCCCATCCAATACTTATGGTGGATGTTCATTTCATAAGTCTGTTTTTAGCCAACTTGATGTTTCCAGAAAATGATCATTGTCACACACATATAAACAGTCTTTTATCAGGAGCATGGTAAAATATATAAGATTGCAACTATGCATTAACTTAGGGTGTAAAGGTTGATTGCATGGGAAATCCAAGGCAATTAAGGTCAGTTGTCACATTCTTATGGAAAAGGCAGGTTATACAGACAGACTGAGTACACAGTAGGATAGCAATCTTAGGTTAGTATACCTCAAAGTTTATTGTTAAGTCTGGCTGTGAGGTCCAGCAAAAGTTCCAGTCTCTTAGAATGTAAGACATATTTTTATATCTCTTAGGATATAAGAGATATTTTTATCATCATGCATTGCCACACCTAATAAATCATTTCCACATAAATGTCTGCCTCAGGGATCACTTCTAGGGCCATAAGATAGACTACATTTCTCTTTGAATAAAGTAGAGGTTAATATTTTTGACAAATTTCTGATGCAAAGGTAAAGAAAGTTCTTTGGGCATTGCTGATGCAAATGTAGAAAATAGATCTGAGAATGTTTTAGAATTCATATTTAAGTATCAGAGATATTCATTTACTTGGTTGGATACACGTTCCAAATGTTTTCTTCCAGCCCAGTTTGTTGGTTGTTTTTGTTTTTGCTGTTGTTGTTTGTTTGTTTTGAGACGAGGTTTCTCTGCGTAATAGCTTTGACTGTCAGAGCTAGAACTCACTTTGTAGTCCAAACTAGCCTCAAACTAAACATAGATTTGCCTGCCTCTGCCTGCCAAGTGCTGGGAATAAAGGTGTGCACCACCACATCTGGCTTGCTGAATGCCTGGGGATTTTTAGCAATATGACCCTTTAATATGGTGGTGACCCCATTCTTCAAATTATTTTTGTTGCTACTTCCCAATTATAATTTTGCTACTGTTATAAATCATAATATAAATATTTTTTGTTGATAGAAGTTTGTCAAAGAGGTTATGACCAACAAGTTGAGAACCACTGCTGGAGCCCTTGTATGGTTTATTGCCTTACCTTTAGATTCTTGACTGTTTGGACTTTGTATGTACTGCAATGTATATAGATAAATCCTCCCCCCATAGGATGCTAAGAATGGCTTTGAACTTCCAGGTTCAAAATAACCTTTTGTCTTATTCCTTCTGGCAGTTGAGAAACAGACACACTACCATGTCTGGCCAAATCTAATTTTATCTCATTTCAATTAATTATACTATAGAGCCAGATCCATTTCTTATAAAATCTTGTTCTATTTCCATGAATAGGTGATCTCATTTTAGTAGCTGTTGTCTATGTGGGGCTCCTAAGCATTTTATGTTTTATTCTACATTTATTCTTATATATTTACACAATAATTTGGCATTGTAGAAATTTTGTAGCCTATATAGTCATACAATGATACAACATTTATAATATACTTTTATTATAGAAGTCAAGAGCAAAATATCTATAGATCAATATTAAACTCTGTTCAGTTGGTTTTTCATGGTGATATAGATTAGCAATTTTGAGACTGATTTATTTGTATAAGCTAATTATGAATATATCATGGAAAGAGAGAGTCAACTTTCTTGGGTTCAGGGAAGTCAGACACAATGAAATGCCCAAGAAAATCTTAATATGTTGGTTTGTAAGGGAAGTGCACTGTGTATTTGTTCCCTATCTTCACTGTCTGTTTGTCTGTCTGTCTGTCTGTGGCTAGATACAAAGATATGCCTATGAGAATATTAAAATGGAGAATCTTTTGAAGCAGTGCGTGGCTTTGAGAAGGAGCAGAGAAAGAACAAAGAGAGCTTGGAACATGCCCTACCAGAGAATAACAAATGAGGAGAGATGTAGGAAAGGTACAGGAACCAGGCTGATGAAACTCACTGGCCAAACAGCAACAGTTGAAAGACAAAAAAATACTGACAGAATCTGTGCACCCATAAATAAAGATAATAGATGAGTAAATAGGGTTCTTCTTTACTGTAGCAAAATAGCTCCCATAAAAAGTGAAGAACAGAGGGTGGAGTGGTCCCTCTGTGAGGTGGGTAGAGGCAGAATCTTGACAAGCTGACTGTGTCTTGTCTTGCTCCTTCTCCAGGACCCCCAGTTCAGGGCCTCCATACCTCAGTCCTCATTATCAGTCTTGGCTACAGAACACTAATCAAATGCTGGAAGAACCAGGAATATGAAGTAGGAAATCAGTTGGCACAAGCAAGGCTGGTGCAACAGCAAAGAGTCTCTTTATTGATAAGCTAGTTTGGGTCACTCCATCTATCTGACACAGTGTTGGAATAGGAGTGATCCTGAGCAGCACAAGGCAGGAGTTTTAATGTGGCTTAATCCTTGCTCATGGGGTCCCCACAGATGCATCAGAGACAAGGGCCCTGTGGAGGTAAAGCCAAAACTCAAGGAATTTTGATGTTAACTGCCTTTTGAATGTATTAACTGTTTCCTGAAAAAAAGTTCTGGAGTATAATTGTACTTTCCCATTTGTTATTACCTTGGGACTCATTTCCCAGAAACTTCTAGCAGTGTGATTGATCCATTTATTGGGTGCAATTTCTCTCATCCATCTGGGCATACGGATAGCTTCCCCTTTCTATGTGTAAAAACTGTCACACAGACAAAAGCTCTTTCTCACAAATCTGGTCCTTTGCCCAGAGCAGACTCAGAGTCTGCCTCTCTGCAATTAGTAGACACCTGGACAGAGTCAGCCCTCGGACAAAGTATTTCATTTTAAACATTTCTAAGACATCCCAGGACATATATGTATGTATATTATATATATATATTATATATATATATTAAACACTGGTATGTGCTAAACTTACCAACCCTACACATAAGAGAATTATCCAGAGCTAACACCACTAATTTAAAACTCTTAACTCTCTATGCTTATGTGCACTTGAAATTCATAACATAAGATTCTAGCTTAAAGATTTATTGTTTATGATATAGTACAGGGTATTCAGCCAACTCCTACTTGCAGGTGTAAGAATAAACATTTGCTCTGGAGAGCTGTACCACATTGGCCAGAGTAGTCAGAAGGTTCCATTTCTTGTGCAAATTGATCATTATCCTCTTTTTGTTCCACAACTTAGGTGTAAACAATTAGATCTAAAGATCCTTTTTTTTTAAAAACTTTATTTATTTATTTTTATTTATTTTCCTTGGTATTTGCTTAGAACTAGGAACTGGAACTACAGACAGTTGTGAGCTGCCATGTGGGTGCTGGGAATTGAACCCCAGTCCTCTGGAAGAATAGTCAGTACTCTTAACCACTGAGCCATCTCTCCAGCCCCTAAAGATCCCTTTTAACAATTTCCTATGGAAAGTACTACAGCAGAACAATACCCCCTTCACCCCCATGATTTCTTCCATTGCTTATGCAGGTAACCCAGGTAACAGAAGACACTTGCCTCTCCCACCAGAAAAGCAGCTGCTGGAGGGACCTAATGGAAATCATACAGAGATTTTACCTTATTCATGGGGGGGGGATTGTTGTTTGTTTTTTTTTGTGTTTTTTGTTTTTCTAATCAATAAACTTTTAACCTCACATCTAGCCACATTTAGGAATGTAGTTGGAGCACACAATTTCCCCCTTTAGGATGCTTTAATGATTTAATCTTCGGTTGACCCCATCAGAAACCTTTCTATTAGCCACTTCCACTTTGTGTCTTAAATGAAAACTGACAGTTACTGTCCTGTGTGTGAATCTCTCTGTGACCCTAAGAAATTCAAGTCCCTCATTTCCTTATCAAAGAATTACTGCTTGCATGAGTATATACGCTTATGCCACCACTCTTGTCATTGTCATGCCAAGAATGAACTGAAGAGAATAGTGTGACTATATTTATTAATATTTCAGTAGATCTTCCAGCTGATATTTGCATCTTACTTGAGTCCCTGAGAGAAAGCACTTTGGAGTTCATCTCCAAAGGCTTTTGTTAATCTAAGACTTTCTGTCTATAGTTACCTTGGTGATATCAGCAGGCTCCAGGGACCACTACCTCTCTGCAGCAATCTGCTGCTTGATTGCTGCGTGACCAAATCCTTAAACCCAGCCTTGTTCTTGGAGGCAGAAGCAGTGTCTCTTTTCAGCCCTTGTCAATCTCTTGGTTCCTATGGAGACATCTTGTCTTTCTCTGGTCACCATTCAAATCAGAACAAAGAAATGGACCAATAGAAAATAGATTTTTCCAGTCAGGTTACTTATTGCTAAACACACTTAGCAAAGAATGTGGTTCAGCTCTGTGTCCCAGCCAGGATATGAGTTGAGATAGGGTGGGTTCTGGGGTCTGTCCTGGATATTCTAGGGGCAGGGGTGCTGCACATCTGTGGAGAGCCCTTGATCTTCACTCTTTTTTTTTTTTAAACTTTATTTATTTATTTATTTATTTGCCTTGGTGTTTGCCTGGAACTGGAACTACAGACAGTTGTTAGCTGCCATGTGGGTGCTGGGAATCGAACCCGGGTCCTCTGGAAGAGCAGACAGTGCTCTTAACCGCTGAGCCATCTCTCCAGCCCCTGACCTTCACTCTTTAATCATCTGAGGCAAAGAACCAGGGCTAGAGCTGTCAGAATAAAAAGGGTTATATTGTAGAAATGATCAGTACTGAGGTTTCTCAAAAAAACTAAAAATAGCTGAGCAACATAGCTCCCAATAATTCAAGCATTGCAGAGCTGTGTGCCATACAAGTGAGTCACATATACATAAGTGTGGGGGTGGTGTCTGAAAATATAACTCCTGTTGTGACCCAACTATATTGCTCTTGTATATACATCTTAAATGAACACATCTCAGAGGTACTTTTATATCCATGTTCATTGCTGCTCTGGTTGTAGCAGCAATGGTCTGGAGGCTGTCTTGGTGTACATCAATGGATAAATAGATACAGAAAAGTGGTAAATATATGATGAAAAGTTATTCAGCCATAAAGAGAATTGAAATTATGGCATTTTGCAGGAAAAAAATGTAAGGAACTGGAAATCATTATGTAAAGTAAAGTGAACGAAACTCAATATTGTTCATTTTCTCTCGTATGGAACCTAGATTAAAGTTTTTATGTACATATGCATGATAGCACAAGGGTGTGTGTGACAAAACTAGAAATGGAATGGTGGGAGATGGAGGAAGAAATCTTCAGGGGCTGGGGAACAGAAAGTAATGGGACATAGTGATGTAAAAGCAAAAGAGGATCTCTTGGGCAGACAGAGAATGATAGAGTAGAGGCACAGAGGAGAGAACAGGAAGAAGGGGACATATTAAAAAAAAGTTTAGTGACACATGTGGTGGGAATGTCTGTATGTAGTGAAAATCATTCTGTAAATAAAGAAACTATTTTGGCCTGTGTCAGGTGCCTTAGAAGTAGGCAGGATAATTGAGTTCCAGATACAAGAAGTGCTGAGTCAGACAGATGACATCCAGCCACCAAAGAAAAAGCATGTAGGACCCAGGTGAGCTGGGCCACACCATGGGCCACATGCCAGGTAGATTAACGGAATTGGGTTGAATTAAGATGAAAGAGCTAGCTAGCCATATGTCTGAGACATAGGCCAAACAACATGATATTAATATGTGTCTGAGTCATTTTTGGGGAGTAAAAGCCACCATGGTCAGACCTCTGGCCCACAGGGGGGTTAGAAATATTTTACAACAGACATATATATATATATATATAGAAGTGTCATAATAAAATCCATTGTTTTAAATGATAACTTTAAAGTTAATAAAAGCAAGACATTTTAAAAAATGTAAGAAAATGAATTAAAAATTTTATTCTTAGTAAGTCCTAGATTGGGGCTGGAGAGATGGCTCAGTGGTTAAGAGCAACCACATGATGGCTCACAGCCATCTGTAATGAGTTCTGGTGCCCTCTTCTGGTGTCCAAGCATACATACTGTATACATAATAGATAGAGATTTTTTTTTTTTTTTAAAAAGTCCCAGATCAAAATTACTAACATCATAATTTGGAAAAGAAATAAAACATTTCATTTTTAATATCTATTATATATGTTAAAATAATGTTCAAAATATCTAAGGAAATTAATTATACACCTTAGATGGTATATAGCCTGCTACACATCTAGGTAAATGGTAAAGTCTCCTATACCTAGGATAAGAATGTGTACATGTTACTGTACTGAGTACTGTAGGCAATTGAAACTTAAAATTATGCAGGGTAACCACAGAAAGTATATAGTGTAAACAAGGTACAAATGACTTAAGAAAGCATATATGCAAAGGTACTTAAGAATCAAGGTGCTGACAGAATAGCTGCCTTGGGCAGTCAGTGAGTGAGTGGAGGAATGCGGTTTCCTGGAGCTGCCTGTGCACAACTGGAGACACTGTACACACTGCACACATGGACACACTAAATTATTTTTAAATGTTTCCCATCTTTGGTAATAATGAACAATTTTATACTAAAAAATTTTTATTTTAAAAACTTTGAATTAAAAAGTATTTGGACTCTTTTTTAATAATGCCTAGCTTAAAAATACAAACACATAGAATTATATAAAATACTTTCATAATATACTTATTTTATAAGCATTTTTTTTCTGTTTTAAAATTTTAGTTTAAACCATTTTTGTTTTTTGTTGGTTTTTTTTTGGATAAAACCTCACATGTACACATCAACCTTGGCTTAAAGAAAGTTATGGAAGACTTAGAAGGTGGAGCTTTGCTGAGAAAAGTATATCACTGAGGGTGGCTTTTATGTGCTAATTCCATTTCCTGATAATGTCATGTTGAAGAACCAGAGAAGCACCTCCATTTTTGAGCAAAAGCTCCTCAACCCCAGTTTTGAGACAGGCCTGAGGTCTGCAGCGGGACAAAGTACAAACAGGAGAGGTAGCCTAGGGACTGATTGCAGTTAACAGTTTATGAAATGTCCCAGAACCGGAGATAACTTGAATGATCCAACCCAGGAGGTAGTGAAAGAAAGGGATTGGCAAACAGCTGGCTAAGATAACAGAGAAAAATCTAAAAATCTCCCCAAAAGATGAGCTAACCAGAATTGTATCTGTACTAAGATTCCAAATAATGTATAACCTTGTTATGTTTACCTTTAAACATCCAGCTTGCAAGAGATGGGTACCTCTCTGGTCACTGCCACACCTGTGTGCTGGACTGAGGTCTTTGTCATGACTTGTATTTTTCAATAAACCTTGCTTTTGCATTGCACAGAGTTTGAGTCTCGAGGGTGGTCTATTTGCGGCACAACAACATGACAGACTAGTCTCATGCTTGTGCTTTCCATGTCTTGTTTTTCATGATGGATTCTATCCCCTCTGGAACTGTAAGACTGCCAAACTCTTTCTCTCTGGTAGATAGGGCAGAGGGAGTTCCAGACCAGCTGGCCTTTCCCTGGGGTTGGCGCGGGATGATGAGTGTTGACGACCCAGCATCCCCTAGCCACTGGGGGAAATCACATGCTGAGTCTGAAGCCTTGTTGAAGTAAGAACTCACTTTATTGTATCAGTCTGGGGCTTATATAGGGTTGTGAGAAGGGGGTGGGAGTCTTGGGATGGGGTAGGTGGGGTGAGGGAAAAGGACCAATAGTATTTTACCATGTTAGCAGAGGCTAGGCAGAGGTGGTGCTGGGTCAATCACACATGAAGTTTATGGTCAGAGACTGGTTGCAAAACTCTAAGAAGGCTTAGGAATTTACACTGGGCCTCAACCGCGTGGCCTCAGAAGGGCTCAACATAAGACAAAATAAATTTATTTTGTCAGGGTATTATATCATGGCAACAGAAAGGAAAATAACCCAGAAATTGGTACTAGAATTGGGGTCATTGTGGTAGTAAACCTGACTTTGGAACTGATTTTTGGTATATGGAATGGTTTGGAACTCCAGACTTAAATAACCCTTGAAAGGTGGGAATAGAGCTTATTTGACCATACTTGTGTGAGCCATAAATGTCCAGCATAGACTTGAAGCCTTAAAAAAAATGTAAACAGTTGTGACATGGACCATGAGGTTTCAGAGCAAGAACTCTAAGAGGAACTGGGCTAGGGCTTTTTCTAATTATAATCTTGAAATGATTCAGGCTTTATTTTGTCCATGTCCAGAGAATTTGCATGAAGGTAAATTTTATAGTAATAGACTAATTTCTTTGGTGGGTGAAATTTCTTTGGAGGGTAACATTGAGTGTGGTATTGCTATTGCCTATTACTCTTGAGTAGGCATATAATGAAAATAGCATGTTGGGAAAAAGGCATGGGGGGAAAAGGAGTAAGCAAACCAAAAAGTTTGTAGAGAAGCCAAGTGGTGGTGGTGCACACCTTTAATCCCAGCACTTGGGAGACAAATGCAGGTGTATCTCTATGTGTTCGTATCTCTGTAAGTTAGAGGCCAGTGTAGTCTACAGAGATAGTCCCAGGGCAGCCAGGACTACTGAATAAAATTCTGTCTCTAAAAATTAAAAACAAACAAACAAACAAGCACTTTGTAAAGAGCAATAGGAAATCTAAGATTGAAGCCAAAGCATGTGCTGAAAGTGGGAGTGGGGCTGTAATCATTAGAGCAATTATCTACTTTAAAGAGAAGCTTCTCCTGCTACACTGAAAAAACAGGAAAGGTGCCCTGAAGGCAAGACTTTATCCACAAAAGCTCCCACCTATGAAAGGAGAGAACTGAATTGCTCCCAGAAAGAAACTGTCAGCTTCAGCATGAAGAAGCTGCTAATGCTGTTGTCCGAGGGAGCTGGCTCCATTCTGAGTTGTTGGCAGAACTTGACAGTGTCACCCACTTGGTTCTGGTTTTGAAAATAAGAAAGTTGCAAGATTGAGAGGGGTCTTGGATTCTTTCTTCATGGCTTCAGAGATCTGCTGAGGTCATGTAATATGTGGTGGGGTCTGAGTCTCCTGTACAGAGGCCCTGGGAGCCCATTGTATGAAGCTGTGAAGATGAAGGTTGTTGTGGATGCCATAATGTTGGAGATGCCAGAACTGTAAAATATCTGCCAAGAAGAACTGTATACAAGGAGCAGAATCATTTTTAAGAGAGAGATATATGTTGTAGGGAGCAACACTGGAGGAGTAGATTCACCTAAGCCCTTTAAACTGAAGCCCCTTATGTCAGACATGGAATTTCAGGATTTGATCTTGCAGTCCAGTCTTTTCTTTTCTTTTTTTTTTTTTACTTTATTTACTTATTATTTGCCTTGGTGTTTTGCCTGGAACTACAGACAGTTGTTAGCTGCCATGTGGGTGCTGGGAATCGAACCCGGGTCCTCTGGAAGAGCAGACGGTGCTCTTAACTGCTGAGCCATCTCTCCAGCCCCATTTTTTTTAAACCTTTATTTATTTATTATTTATTTATTTGTGTTGTTTGCCTGGAACTGGAACTACAGACAGTTGTTAGCTGCCATGTGGGTGCTGGGAATCGAACCCGGTTCCTCTGGAAGAGCAGACGGTGCTCTTAACCACTGAGCCATCTCTCCAGCCCCCTAGTCTTTTCTTACTATGCCTTCACTCCTCTTTTTGGGAATGGAATTGTATATTCTAAGTAATTATGTGTTTGAAATATGTAATTGTTTTGGAGTTTACAGTGCCACAGTTAAGAGATTGTCTTTCGTCTCAGAAGATGCATTGATCTTTGGATTTTTGAACAGTATTCAGACTGTTAAAACCTATGGAGACTTTTGAATTTGTACTAAATGCATTTTGTATTATAAGCTGAACATGAGCCTATGGGGACCATGGAAGGAATGTTGTTTGAATGTGAAATGTCCATTATAGGTTCATGTGTTCGAATACCCAGAGAGTAATGCTGTTTGAGAAGATTATGGAACCTAACAGGGTGAGGTCTTGTTGGAGAAATATGTCACTAATGGTAGGTTTTGAGATTTTATAGCCAAGTCCTTCTTCCTGTTTTCTGTCTGTTTCCAGACTGCTAATGAAACATGACGGCCTGGCCTCATGCTTCTGCTACCATGCCATCCTTGCCATGATGGATTGTATCCCCTTCTAGACTGGTAACTCAGAACAAATCCTTTTTACCTTAAATTGCTGTTGTGAGAATTGTGAAGGCATGGGTTTATCATTACAAAACTATTTCAAGAAAAGAGCATTTAATGCCTGAGGGCAGGGCCAGGTCTGAGTCTGGAAAGAATCTCAGAATGTGCCTGATAGCCAATAGATTCAAAAGTTAAGTTCGAGCCTAAAGTTCAGCCAGCAGATTCAGGGCTTGGGTTCACATGGAAAGAGTAGCCAATCATTGCTGTACTCTTTTACCTATCCTGAGATGCCAATTCGTGTAGCATCCCACTTATGTATGCTTATATATATATATACATATATATATTTCCATCATAAACCTTTATTTTCCATATGACTATCCCTGCCCCATTTGCTCTATTAATCTACCATCCTCCGTGAAACCAACAGTCAGCCCACCTAAGCCCCTCTTCTCTCTCTGGGCCCATTTTAACTTGGGGGTAGCTAATGTGAAACTTTATCAGACATCTGGTTCTTACTTCAGGGCTATCAATTAGTTCATCACCCATACATTCCCCTTAAATAAGACATCTCGATGGTATGGGTCTAATCAGCCCATGCTCAACATAACTATGGTGTCTTGCATTTGGTATTTTTTTTATTTTCGGATGCTGTGACTCAGCATAGACATCAAGGCATGAAGAGCAACTTATCGTGTAGCTGGACTTTCTAGTTAAGGGTCATTAATCCACATACACCAGTTCATGCACAGCAGCATTCTTTCAATGCTTGTAAGACATATAACTCTTATTACATAGGTTTCTCTAGTCAAACCTCCCTCCCCCCAAATTTGAAGCCTACTCCCCCTGACAAACCCCAAAAGCAAGGATTTTGACCGCAAATTTCCCTATTCTATTCTAGTAATTCACCAAAATTAACTTAAATTTCAGTCCAAGGCAAAAAAAAAATCACAAAATACCCATTATGGTGCTAGTACTTAAAAGTGTCAGAATTTTTGAGTAATTTTTTAGTCTTGATGATTTTACGTTAATGTAGCTTAAAACAAAGCAAAGCACTGAAAATGCTTAGATGGATACTTTATCCCATAAACACAAAAGGTTTGGTCCTAGCCTTATAGTTAGTTAGAGGTAGAATATATATATATATAACAAAAACAAACAAAAAAGTCACCTCTGGGCTCACTGCTAAAACCCTCTGGTGTGCCAGAACAAAGAGTTTCTGAATTCATTTGAACCTGTCCAAAACAATAAATTGACACTCATGTGTTTGCATTAAATTCGGTTCCCTGGTGGTCTTTGGAGGGTCCCTCGACATGGGTACAACAAGAATATTTTATCAAAGTAACAGAAAAGGAACTAATACAGGCCTATACAAAAGTAATAGTATAGCCAATACATAAACTAATAATTATAAAATATGTACTGTGCTATACCTATATAATTATTTGTGCTACAGTTTTATATGATTAGTAGGGTGGTAGTCTTGTTTATACCAGTATCACTACAAACATATGGGTAGCACATTGCAGTGGTAGATACAGTGTCATTAAGTAGTAGGCATATCTTCATTTTCAATATAATCTCATAAGATTACCCCATTGTATATTGGTCCATTATTACTGAAATGCTATTATGAGCCAAATGAGCCACATGACAATATTATGCTATAAGTGTTGTAAGAAATTGAAAGAAAAATAATGTATAAACAAATGTTAATGTATAGTCACATATTTTCTCTGGAAAGGAAAAAGTGATGGCTCAGAGAAAGCAGTGAGGGAAATTTATTTTCACTGTAAACTCTTTTAAAATTTGTGCCATAGGAATTCTTCAGTTTTTGAAATGAACATATCCAAACGAAGAATTGGTTAATTTACAGATAATGAAAAGACAGAAGAAAAAGAGTGGGGAGAAGAACCATCGACTATTCCAGAACTGTGAAGAAATTACTGAAGTATGACATGGGGATGGACTATTGGAACACCAAGAAGAAAAAAATGGGAATGAGGTGGTAAGAAGGCTTAGCAGGTTAAGGTTTCCCATGCAAGCCCAGTGACCTCATTGGCCCCAATCAACACATCATGGTATCTGGTGGGAAAGACAAGATGCTACAAGTTTGTAGCTACAGTTGCTTGACCAAATCAAGTCAGTCAAAATCCTAGATAGACTGGAAGTGCTTCACAAAGCCACATGCCTAGCTGAGGCATTTTGCAGTTGAAGACTTGGGATAGGAGAATCTGCTTTCTTATGATGTAAGATCTCAGATGTCCCTACTGCTGTGCCTTTGATCTGCCATCATGGGCTCAATGTCCATTAAGCCAAGAATTAAATGTTTTGATTTATAAGATGCCTTGGTCATGATGTTTTGTCACAACAATATAAAATTAACTAAGACAATGAGCTATGAAAAGATCATGTGAAGTTAGGAGAGAGATGTGGCAGAGGAGTGTGGGAGAAGTTTGAGGAGGAAATGAGAATACAGTCAGGATACATTGTATATGTGAATGAAAGACTAAAAGAATGAATAATAAGGAAAAATCCAAAAAAGTGCTATGAATTAAAGTATGAAATATGGCTGGAGAACTGAAGTACTCTTGAGATAGGACAGAGGCTCATCCTTGCCAGCTGAAGCAAACCACACCAAGGTAGTGCTTACTGTCAAGCACTGAGAAGGCTTGCTTCTCATGTGATGCTGGTAGTTGCTCTCTCTGACCTTGACTATGGCAACCATTCAGTCATTTTGGCTGATTGGTTAACTGATGCCCTGGACAGGGAGAGAGGCTACTATGGCATTTTCCTTTTGTTTGACAATAAGAGGGCCAGAAAACACTGTGATTAGAGATGATAAAACAGAGCAGGGAAGGAGGGAGAGTGAGGAGCAAAAGCATGAGTGTTCCAGAACAGGGAAAACAATGGCAAAGTTCAAAGAACAACATCCAAGACCATTGGATACTGTATGGTTGCTTTTTCTTGCCTATCATTATAGGACATCATAGAGAGAAAGGAGCCCAAGATCACAGACCCACATCCTCATCACCCGGGGTTGAGGTGTAGGGGTCGGGCGGGTGGGGGGGTGGGGGGGTGGGGCTGACACTTTAGCTTTCAGAGGCAGAGGTAGAATTAGATTTAGAGGGTAAGTGTTGCCTACTAAATCTTACCACAGATAAATCAGCTTTTTATGGAAACCTCCCACAGCTGTGAAAGTTCAGATGTGGGAAAGGAGAGCAGAGCTCTGACTGTATTGTTTATTTTCTATTTCTTTTATTTATTGTTCTTGTACACAGCTTTTTCTTTCTCTCCATTTTTTTGTTTCTTCTCTCCCTACCTTCAAGATTCTCACATATGAAGATTGGACTTATTCAGAAAGATATGGCCACTATACATTAAAAGTAGCATAGACCAGTGTTTCTCAACTTGTGGGTCATGGCCTTCTCTTGGATCAAAACACCCTTTTACAGGGGTTGCATATTAGATGTTCACATTATAATCCAGAATAACAAGAGTCCTTGTGATTAACAGCCATAGCAAAAGAAAGATTACAAAATGAGCTGAAATTAAAAGAGTTTCATCAGTCAAGTGAAATGTGTATGAAAGCATCACAGTTGATAGTCTGAATGGTGGAATATTTTCCCCTTAAGATAGGAGCAATAAAAAAAGCTGACTAATCACCTATACAGATCAGTTAGGGCAGAGCATGAAATAAAGTGCATCTACATTGGGTAAAAAGAAATTGAGGTATCTGTTTTTACAGATGGCTTGATCTGTGTATTTTCTATAAACAGTATAGAAAGTCCTAAAGAGCCCGAAGAAGCTTTTTCTTCTTCTTTTGTATTATTATGAATAAAGAAGTCACATTTTCTATCCTTGTATATCCTTATTCAAGGTCCCTTCCCCCTTCCACCACATTAGGTCATTCTCTCTTCTCCACAATTCCCCATCCCGTCCCTCGGCAGGCGTCCTACTATTGCTTAGTTCAGCCTCCACTCCTGGCAAATCCAGTTTTCTCCCCCCCAACATCAAGACTGAGTCAGATCTTCCTCTAGGGGGAGTGGGATCCAATGAGTCAGTCCAAGGTTTTTCTGATAAGAAGCTTTTAAAACAGGTTGCCAGAACAAAATCTATATTGTATTTATCAACTTTTTATGAACATTAGCAATGAACAACAGTGAAACAATTTAATTTACAGTGTGGTAGTCTGAATATAATTGTTACCCCATAAACTCAAAGAAATTAGCACCATTAGGAAGTGTGACTTTGTTGGAGTAGGTATGGAGTGGAAGCGTGTCACTGTGGGGGTGGTCTTTGAGGTCTCCTATGTTCAAGCTCCACCCAGTGAGACACTTCACTTGTTGGTCAAGATGTAGGACTCTCAGCTGTAGTGCCCTGCATGACCTTTTCCTGCATTCTGAGCCATGAGGCAAGGCCTGTGGTTGCTGGCTGTACATTCTGTGTTCAACACTCAGTTCCAATAAGTTTCTGGCTTCCTGCCTGTGGGGTTAGAAGATCAGGTTTAAGTTGCTTGCCCCAAGAAAGTAATTTTCCAGCCACCTGGGGAATTTCCACTGTGCTCTGCCCCTGGTATTTAAGTCTGACCCCTAGTATCAATGACCCCTAGTGTTATGGTCGGCGTCCAAAAACAGAGAGTTTTACTCTGATATCGGGAAACAAAAAGAAGTTTTATTAACACAAGCTCGTGGGTCACACAGCAGGAGAAGAGGCTGGCGACCCCGATTCCAAGGCTCACAGGCCTTTTATGGGGTGGTTCTATCAGGGCGGGGGGAGCGGGGTCACCCAAGGTACACCCATCTGGTCTGGCCAAATGTCTTCATAGTAGGCATTAATCTTTGCAGGCATGGCAGGCTTGGTGCCTGTTACGGCGGGCTAATCTGGTGTAGGGTGTGGGGGAGCAGGGTGCAACACATTTCAGTCAAGCACAGTGGGTAGTGGTAGGGGTGGGGCTTCCCCCACAATGGCCCAAGCATGGCAGGTGGGGGTTGGGGTGGGGATTCCCCCACAATGGCCTTTCATTCCTCCCTTTCTCTTGTGTCCACCTTTAATCTTAAAGGTCCTGGTCAGATATGGGCTGGTATCGTTGTCTCATGACTATCATTTTGACTCTATTTATTTGGGATCGTATAAAGGCTGAAATTCGATTGAGGACACCTGGCCCGATCATGAGGACAAGGACTAACACAATAAGTGGTCCTGTGAGGGCTGACAATAATGTAGTCAGCCATGGAGATTGATTGTACCAACTCTCAAACCAGCTTTTGGGGCCTCGCAAGCTCTTTTCTTGGCATCTAACCTTTTTTTAAGCTTTGTCATTGATTTTCTAACTATATCCGTATGGTCTGTGTAGAAACAACAGTTTTTTTTTAGGGTGGTACATAGACCTCTTTTTTTCAAGAACAATAAGTCTAGCCCTCGCTTATTTTGCAGAACCACTTCCAACAGAGAAGTCAGAGATCTCTCCAGAGCGGTGACAGATGTTTTAATCGCCCGAAGATCTTGTTGTATTGCCACCTCCAGTGCTCTTAGCTGCCTAGGTCTTTTAATTAAGGCCACAGTCTCCGTCCCCACCCCTGCTAGGATTCCTGCTCTTAATAGTATAGTTAGAGTCAGACTGATAGGTTCCCTGGGGAAATGAGTTCTGCCTATGAAATGCTTTTTAAATTTTTTAGCAGCATAGTAGACTAACCTGGGGTAAATTTGGACAAGGACACAGAAATCTCTAGACTGATTAAAGCTAGCAACTGAGACACATGGGGTGAGCCCGGTGTTACATGCCCAATAGAGACTGGGTGCCGGGACAAGGAAGAGAAACCTGTTAGTGGTCGTTATGTTTTCTGTCCTGGAAGGGGGGCTGGCATTTACACCTCCCTGCCTCGGAAAGCAAGAGAGTAGCCAGCGAGGGGCAATCACATATCTCTTTTAAAGGCTAAGACCATAAAATCACTATAGCAACATGGGCAACACATCGTAAGGTTGGTCACAATGGTCATGGGGTTGCCTTTAAGACCAGCTGGTCAGGGGGCTTTTATAACCGGGTGTTGGTCACCGCTATTTTGCTTGGAACTTTTGGTATTTTAATCACAGGTTTGACCAGACCATTATGTCTTATCTGAGTTGATTACGGCTATCTGGGCTGGGTCACTCTGTTTTCTGGGACAGACTTTTAGACTTTTTGTTTCTTGTTTTCATGGGTGGTGCTCTGCTGAATACCTGAACTGAATGCCTGGGTCAGGCCCTAGAAGATGGTCTTGTGCCCCACCCCTGCAGGCCCAAACTGATCTGCAAGGTCTCAAAAGAGCAAATGGGACCTGACTTGTAAAGCCAACTCTAGGCTGTAGGGACCTTTGACTTTTACAAAAAGATTTGTCTCTTATGTCAGGTTTTTTTTTTAGCTTAGCATTTTAACCTTTCAGGGGTTTGGGGGTGTACCGGGGCGTAGTAGATTTTCTTTACTGCTTTAACCTGACATTGGGGCATTGTTCTTAGGGTCTCAAAAGGTTGAAAAGCTAGTAAAGGAACTAAGCTCTAGGGCTTCTGTCAGGAGCACGAAGCTGTCTGATCCAGTAGTCGAGAGACAGGAAACAGCCTAAATCTGCAGAACTGGTTTACAGGCTTCTAGCAAGTCTAGAGCTCTTAGTCAAGTGGAAATCTGTTAAGATATGTTAAAACTGAGAACAAAAGGTTAGAATTTAAATCTTGGGCCCAGTCTTAGTAATTTGGGAAGGGCAAGAGTCTCTAAACCAGAAGAGAGAAGTATTATCTTTAGGGACAGACAGGTGGGAAAAACTTAGGCTGTATTTATCTGGAATCTTTTTGGCCTCTGTGAGGTGGATCTAAATTTTATGAGTCTCTTAAGCTCATATAAATTGCAAAAAGACATAAGAATTTTAGTTATATTAGTATTTTTAATCAGGCTTTATAAAATGAGCTTGAAAACTATTACCTTGGATCTGATTGTTTAATTCTATCAAGCTGACAAAATTATAACTAGCTCAGCCATCAATATTTGCAGAGATCTGAGAAGGATAAATTATATCTAAGTGCAGAATGAGCAGCTTCTGAATCTACTAAAACAACAGAGACTAGTCTATACTTAGTTAGCCATACCCAGGTCTCCACCTAGCTGGAGGCGGAAATATCTAAACAGCATCAATCTTCAGCTATCAGGCCATTAGGGTGGGAGATTTTTTTCCCACAGTAGAGGGACATATGGGAGAAGACTGACCTTAATTTGTTTAGACAAAAGGGTTTAATCAATTTTTTAATGTCTTCAGATCTAGGCCGGGTTCATGGCAGCAGGCAGGCATGATTAGCACTTGCCCAGATTAGCACTGCTTCAATCTAGATGAAGATCCTGGTGTTTTATAATCTTTTTTGGAGACCTTGGGTTACTGTTAGAATCTGGAAGTCTCTGTCTGAGAAATAAACATTTTAAATGCCATATTCTGCAGATCTCTGAAATATGAGGGCTGCCCAGGTAATATCTGAATAGAAAAACTTTGTTTTTAGTTACTTGTTGTAAGCTTACCCTGAAACTTATATAAGAGACTAAATCTCAACCCTGTAATTAATAACAGTATTTATAAGAATGACTGCTTGTGTATCGTAATAGCCTTGAATTAGCTTTTATTGTTTTTATTAGTATATTTTATACATATTTTATGGATGTCTTTATTATTATTTTAAATCTTAAAAAAGTTTGTTTTTAAAACCATGTGTTGAACTTAGATTTAAGATCTATGTCTGGCAAGATAAGCTGTCTTTGCAACCTTGATTGCATACTTATAAACTTGTTTTCAGATAAATTAAAACAATTTTTAGCACATAGAATCTATTTGTACACTCAGCATGGAGTCTGTATGTTTAAATTAGGTCATCTGCCAAAGTTCTTGTCACATAAATATCAATAGTGTATGATGATTAGTAAGAGTAAACTAATTTTAGCATTTTAAAAATTATAGTTATATTTACACATACACAATTGGATTTTAGTTATATATATATATATATACAGATTTAAAGCTAGCTTTCATTTATACATAGTTAACTCTAAGTCATATACATGTCTGTATAACCATATATATGTTATAAACATTTTGCAGTGAAGAATTAAAAGCTAATTTTAAAATGAAGAAAAACTAAATCCAATTAACTTAATATCTTATAGTTTTTTTTTAGTATTGGCAGGTAGGAGAAACCACAGCAAACAAAATCTATATCACTTTTGACTTTTTATAATATTTTATATCTCTTTTATAGCATTTTATATATACCTTCAGTCGGTCTCTCTAATTTTTTAGGCATCTTTGTTTTAGACTTTTTTTTTTTTTTAAATTCAGTATTATACATTGTAGCAACACACGACCAACATGAAGCATCTGAAACTAGCAATAGAGTTTTTGGTTTTTTTACCTAATAATAATTTGTTATCAACCTCTGTAAAAGATGACAAACCCACTGGATCTGAATGATCAAAGCAGAAGTCACTTTGTCTTAGCAACTACAGTCAGTGACTGACCAAAAGTGTAATCTAAAATAGAGTCATGTCATGTTTTTAAATTTTTTTTATGTATAGATTTTAATTATAACAGATTTTAACTTTATTTAATAATTTTTATCACTGTCATATCAAAAACATTTGAACTCCTGCTAAGTTCTGATTCTTGACCAAAAGTGCAGTCACGGCAGCTGTGGGTGGTGACCGACTGCTATTGGGAATAGAGATAGCAAAAATATTTAAACCATTCTGTCTCAGATTTATGTTTTTAACAAAATGAGAAGCACATCAGGACAGCATAGATAACTTTCTTGAGAAACGGACAAATTTCTCAACAAGGCAAATAGAACTTTCTGACCAGAAACAAAAACAAATGAGCAGGTAACATCCGAGTTACAAAATGTATGCACACGAGTCTAAACACACATTCTGTGGCCACAGTTTTTACGTACTCACACATTTATCAATAGGTGTAGCCTGGCTAAAACATTTGCATAGATAACTATGAAGAGAGCAATGAACAGTTTTCAGAAGGCTGTTATGGGCTTCTTGGTCCTGGTCTTCCTGTAGTAGACAGATTCCAGAACAGAAAACACAGAGACAACTGACAAACACAAAGCAAACACAATCCTCGGGGTGGGCAACTTGGCTACAGAGATACAGACGGGAGCAGCCGAGAACGGTTCTATTCCCCAGGAAAGGGGAGGCGCCAATACTCTTACCTTTTTCTCAGACAACCCTAGAGGAGACTTCCAGGGAGGGGACGGGGGGGGGGGGGGGGGGGGGGGGGGGGGGGGGGGGGGGGGGGGCGGACTCACGGCACGTCTGCCTGCCTCCCCCACTGGCCTAACAATACTGGTCGTGCTCAGGCACAAAATACAGATGCCAAATTGCCAAACAGATAAAGACAGACACAAAAGGACACAAAAATCAAGACACAACACACAAACGAGACAAGCTGGCAAAATAGTAAAGAAAATGAAACCAAAAGATGATCTATTGGCCCCAGGCCACCTGAAAATCTCTTAGGCAGAAGGGAACCAGACGGGCCCCTATCTCAGGGTCCCAACACTCCAGAGCGTCCTCCAGAGCTGCAGCCTGTGGGTTCAGGGCACGTCTGCCCCCCACCGTCCGAGGGTCCTCACGGCCCCCCCCCCCCCCGAACAGCTGCTTCTCTGCCAACTCACTACCATCTTTATTACCTATCTCGGGGGGACCTCCAAATGTTATGGTCGGCATCCAAAAACAGAGAGTTTTACTCTGATATCGGGAAACAAAAACAAGTTTTATTAACACGAGCTCACAGGTCACACAGCAGGAGAAGAGGCTGGCGACCCCGATTCCAAGGCTCACAGGCCTTTTATGGGGTGGTTCTACCAGGGCGGGGGGAGCGGGGTCACCCAAGGTACAGCCAGCTGGTCCGGCCAAATGTCTTCATAGTAGGCATTAATCTTTGCAGGCATGGCAGGCTTGGCGCCAGTTACTAATCTGGTGTAGGCTAATTTGGTGTAGGGTGTGGGGGAGCAGGGTGCAACACATTTCAGTCAAGCACAGTGGGTAGTGGTGGGGGTGGGGCTTCCCCTACAATGGCCCAAGCACGGCGGGTGGGGGTTGGGGTGGGGATTCCCCCACAATGGCCTTTCACTAGTAGCATTCTCCTTGCATAAATGACCCAGGTTTCTTGTGTCTTTACGCTCCAGGCCCGTGCCTGACTCACTGATAACTCAGGTACTGCAGGTGCTACTCTCAGTTCCTTCTCCAGCACCATTTCTGCCTGCGTGCTGCCATGTCCCACCATAAAGATAATGGACAAAACCTCTGAAAGTGTAATTCACTTAGTCAAATTTTTTTCTTTATAAAAGTTGCTGTGGCCATGGTGTTTCTTCACGACAATAGAAAGGCTAAGACATACATTAACGTCAAGGAGAAACAGTGGGAATAGATTTAATACGTACAATGAAGCTTCAGAGGAAAAAAATACTGATTCCCACTTCAGAGCTGGTAGAAGATGGGTGTCTACACGGTGCCTATGAAGTGCTGGATTTGAAGGACAGGAAGAATGGCTGATTCAGGATGCAAGGACAGTATGGACCTAGTTTTGCCTTTTGCCCTTGAATTCATAGGCATTTTCTGTACTGCTTCCCATCCTGCTACTCTTTTACTTCTATACCTCACAGCTCTGTTACTAAATCCCAGGAGAAATCCAATGGCTGCTGGGAGAGAAGAGTTTAAATGATGAGATCACACCTTTTTTTTTTTTTTTTTTTCAGTTCAGAATACAAAAACTCAGAAAGAGCAATTAGATACCTGCCTGTGTCTGACTAAAGGCACATGAGGACTTTCGAACTGTGGGGGCAGGTTCTAAAAAGAACAGAAGGGAGAGTGTTTTACTTAATGATAGGGTTTACCCTCTGTAAGGCAGGCACCCTTAGAAGGTTCCACACTTCCATGGCCATCTGCAGGATATGAATGAACTTGTTAGGTTATGATTTCTTTACAATGAGTCTATCACTGTGCTGGTTAGTTTTTATCATACAGACTAGAGTAACCTGGGAAGAGGAAACTTCCTCCATCAGATTGGCCTGTAGGCATGTCTGTGGGGGCATTTTCTCACTTAACAATTGATGTGGTAATGGGAAACCCACCGTAGGTAGTGCTACCCCTGGGCAGGTGGTCCTGGGTAGTATAAGAAAGGAAGCTGAGCAAGCCCTGGAAAGCAAGCCAATCAGTGGAATTCCCTCAGTCTCTGTTTCAGTTCCTACTTGGACTTTCTGCCCTAGTTCACTTGATAAAAAACTAAACCTGTAAGCTAGATAAACCCTTTCCTTCCCAAATTGCTTTTGGTGAATGTTTTATTACTGAGACAGAAAGCAAACCAATATAATTGCTATATCTTCTTTGGTCTTCAAATCACTGTGGTGGCCTCTTGACCGGTGTTAATGGAATTTTGGAGTCCCTTTTTGGCTGCCAGAAGATATAGGGGTAAATCTGCAATTTTTCTTGAGATTCTTAATCTAATTCATAATTAGCTTATGAATATAGTCAAATAGAAGCCAAAGAACAATTTAACTAGTGTTTAAAAGGAAAAAACCCTCAGGAAGAGCCAGTTGTAAACTCCAGGAGCCGCCTGGAAGAGGAGCATGGAAGAGAAAAGGGAAAGAACCATGCCATGTAAACCCATATGTAGGTCAGATACGCAAACAGTTGGGCATCTGGGAAGGAGGCTTCATAAAGAACAATAAAGATTAAAATGTTGGGAAAACCCAAAGCATTAAGAAAAGCATACTTAGAAAAGAGAGAGAAAATAAAAAAGAGATGATCAAGTGGTGAAGTGCTGCCCACTGTCAAGAACCCCTGCTGTCACACTAACTGGGTATAGTGGTACTCGCCTGTAATTCCAGACTCCAGAGGTGAAAGCATAAGTATCAGAAGCTCAAGGAGTAAATGGCTAGCTTCTGGAGTACATAAAATCCTGTCCCTCAAAAAAATGTTCAACAGAGAGAAGATCTCTGGTTGTTTCTACCATTGTCTCTAGACTAAGTCTTCTCTGGGGACTTAATAAATTCTTAGAAGTAAATAAAAAAATAGACACTAGACAGCAGACAGGAAGAAGTGAGATCAATGTCTCTATTGTTTGGCTTTCTACAGATGTTTTTTGGGTAGGTGAATATGTATTTCATGAAAGGAAGGATGATGGGCATGGTGGTGCACATCTTTAGTTCCAGCACTCAGGAGGCAGAGGCAGTCATATTACTATAAATTCTACATAGAGAATTCCAGGCTAGCCATGGCTACATGGAAAGATCTTAACTATAAATAAACAAACAAATAAGGAAGGTTATATTTATCAAGTATTGGGCCCTTCCACATGTGTCTTTCTGTTTTTACAATTCTGAAAGGCAGATTTTAGCACTGCTATCCTGTTGAGTGACAAATGAAGAGTAGTATTTCCAAGAAGTAGAAGGATTTGAACTGAGAACTTATTTCAAAGCCTGAGCAGAATGGCCCTCCAGCAGACCTATCACAAAGTTATACATAAATAAGGGGTCTTAGTATGGATACAATTCTGATTAGCTCATTTTTGGAAGACTTTCCAGATTTCCTGATATCTTAGCAGATTGTTTGTCAAACCTACCTCCCTAGACTATCTCCTGGGTTGGGACATTCCATGGCTAATTAATTGCTATTGGTTAATCCGCAGGATATCTTCTGGTTTGTTCTTTGTACCTTGGCCTGCTTCAAACTCAGGTTCAGGAACTTTTGCTAAAAAATAAAGGTGCTTCTCTGATTCTTCACCACAAGAGACATGGCTGAGCGTAGATTAATATAAATGGTTAAATTAAATATAAGATCTAGTAATTAATAACCTGAGTGATCAGTAGAACAGTTACAATTAATATAAGCTTTTTAAAGATTTTTTTAATTTTTATTTTTATTTTATTATTATGAACAAAGAAGTCACACTTTCTATCCTTGTATATACTTATTCAAGGTCCCTTCTTTCTCCCACCACATCCCATGCCTCCCACCACACCTCCACAACTCCCCATGCGCCCCCCCCAGGCAGGTAACAGGCAGTCCCAAAGTCCCACTGTCCCAATATAGCTTAGGTCAGCCTCCACTCCCCTGCTTATTTTCCTGGGTTTGTGATGCTTCATTCAGGAGGATATTGTCCAAATCCATTAATTTGCCTGCAAATTTTTGGATATCATTTTTTTAAACTGCTGAGTAGTACTCCATTGTGTAGATGTACCACAGTTTGTTAATCCATTTCTTCAGTTGAGGGGCATCTAGGTTGTTTCCAGGTTCTTGCTATTACAAATAACTTTGCTATGAACATAGTTGAGCTAATGCCTTTGGAGTATGACTGAGCATCTTTAAGGTATACACCCAGAAGTGGTATTGCTGGGTCCTTGGGGAGATTGATTCTCAATTTTCTGAAAAACCACCATACTGCATTCCAAAGTGGCTGAACAAGCTTACACTCCCACCAACAATGGAGGAGTGTTCCCCTTGCTCTGCATCCTCTCCAGCATAGGCTGTCATCTGTGTCTTTTATCTTAGCCAATCTAACAGGTGTTAGGTGGTATCTCAAAGTTGTTTTGATTTGCATTTCTCTGATGGCAAAAGATGATGAGCACTTTTTCAGGTGCCTTTCAGCCATTCGTAATTTTTCTGATGAGAATTCCCTTTTTAGATCTGAACCCCATTTTTGATTGGGTTATTCAACGTTTTGGGCTCTAGATTCCTGAGTTCTTTATGTATCTTAGAGATCAGTCCTTTAACACTTGTAGGGTTGATGAAAATCTTTTCCCATTCTGTAGGCTGTCGTTTTGTCCTATTGACAGTGTCCTTGGCTTTACAGTAGCTTCTCAGCTTCAGGAGATCCCAATTACTGGTTGTTGGTCTTAGTGTCTGTGCCACTGGTGTTATATTTAGGAAGTGGTCACCTGTGCCAATTAGTAGAAGTGTATTTCCCACTTTCTATCCTATCAAGTTTAAAGTGGCTGGGTTTATGTTGAGGTCTTAGATCCTCTTGGATTTGAGTCTTGTGCAGGGTGACAGGCTTGGCTCTATTTGCATTTTTTCCACACAGCTATGCCAACACCATTTGTTAAATATACTATCTTTTTTCATTGAATATTCTGGACCTCTTTGTTGAAGATCAGGTGTTCAAAGGTTTTTGGGTTAATGTCTGGATCCCCAGTTCTATTCCATTGATCCACAAGTCTGTTTTTATGCCAATACCAGGCTGTTTTTTAATTACTGTAGCTCTATAGTATAACTTGAAGTCAGGGATGGTGATGCCTCCTGAGGATCTTTTGTTGAGAAAAATTGTTTTGGCAATCCTGGCTTTCCTGTTATTCCAAATGAATTTGAGTATTGTTCTTTCAAGGTCCAAAAAATACTGCGTTGGGATTTTGATGGGCAGTGCATTGAATCTGTAGATTGCTTTTGGTAGAGTTGCCATTTTTACTATGTTGATTCTACCTATCCAGGAACATGGGAGATCTTTCCATTTTCTGATATCCTCTTCAATGTCTTTCTTCAGTGATTTAAAATTTTTGTCAAATAGATCTGTTACATCTTTGGTTACAGTTACTCCAAGGTATTTAATACTATTTGCAGCTATTATGAAGGGTAATGTTTCCCTTATTTCTTTTTCAGTTCTTTTACCTTTAGTGTATAAAAGGGCTACTGATTTCTTTGAGTTAATCTTGTATCCTGCTACATTGCTGAAGGTGTTTATCAACTGTAGCAGTTCCTTGGAAGAATTTTGTGGGCCACTTATGTATATAATTATATCATCTGCAAATAGAGGTAGTTTCACTTCCTTTTCCAATTTGTATCCCCTTAATCTCCTTTCATTCTCTTATTGCTTTAGCTAAAACTTTGAGAACTATATTGAATAGATAAGGGAAGAGAGGACATCCTTGTCTCATTCCTGATTTTAGTGAGATTGCTTTGAGTTTTTCTCCATTAAGTTTGATGCTGGCTGACGGCTTCTTGTAAATTGCCTTTATTATATTTAGGTATTCTCGCTGTATTCCTGATCTCTCCAGGGTTTTTTATCATAAAGGAGTGTTGGATTTTGTCAAAGGCTTTTTCAGCATCTAAGGATATGATCATGTTGTTTTGTTCCTTTAGTTTGTTTATAGGATGGATAATGTTTATGTTTTTTTCTATGTTAAACCAGCCCTGCATTTCTGGGATGAAGTCTACTTGGTCGTGGTGAATGATATTTTTTATGTAATGTTGTATACGGTTTGCTAAAATTTTGTTGCGAATTTTAGCACCACTATTCATGAGGGAAATTGTTCTGTAGTTCTCCTTCTTTGTTATGTCTTTGAGTGACTTGGGTATTAGATTAATTGTGGTCTCATAAAAGGAATTTGGCAATACTCCTTCAGTTTCTACTGTGTGAAATAGTTTGAGGAGTAACGGTAGTAATTCTTCTTTGAATGTCTGGTAGAATTCTGCACTGAAACCATCTGGACCAGGGCTTTTATTTTTGGGAAGGCTTTTAATGACAGCTTCAATTTCCTTAAGGTTATAGGCCTGTTTAGGTAATTAATCTGATCTTCATTTAATTTTAGTAAATGGTACCTGTCCATTTCTTGTAGGTTTTCCATTTTTGTGGAATACAGATTTTCAAAGTATGATCTGGTAATTCTTGTTGTAAGGTTTCCCTGGCCCGTTTGGGCCTGGAGGTTTGTACATGGCCCATGGCAGCTTTTGTTTCCCAAAGAAATGAATGAGACACTTATGTAAACTTCATACTATTTGGCCCATGTCTCATGTACATTACTAGCTAGCTCTTTCATCTTAAATCAGCCCATTTCTACTAATCTACCCACCATGTGCCCCAGCCCTTGGCTCACCTGTATCTCTTACATGTTCCTCCTTCGGGGGTCAGATGGCAGCTGACTAACTCCACCCTTCTCCTACCTGCCTGTCCTCTGATTCTCCACCCATGTCTACGGTGCTGTGCATAGGCCAAACCAATTACTTTATTTACAGCATACAGAGAACATTCCACCACAAATTCTCTTGATTTCCTGGGGGTCTGTTGTTATATCCCCCTTTTCATTTCTGATTTTGTTGATTTGGATACTCTCTCTCTGCTTTTTGATTAGTTTGGATAAGGACTAATCTATCTTGTTGACTTTCTCAAAGAACCAATTCTTAGATTCATTGATTTTTTTGTATTGTTCTTTTTGTTTCAATTGTATTGATTTCAGCTTTAAGTTTGATTATTTCCTGTTGTCTACTCCTTCTAGGTGAATTTACTTCTAATTGTTCTAAGGCTTTCAGCTGAGCTGTTAGTTCTCTAGTGTGGGATTTCTCTAGGTTTTTCATATAGGCATCTAGTACTACGAATTTTCCTCTTAAGACTGCTTTCATTGTGTCCCACAAGTTTGGGTACATTGTGGATTCATTTTCATTAAATTCTAGGAAGACTTTGATTTCTTTCTTAATTTCTTCCTTTGCCCAGAGGTAGTTCAGCTGAGTGATGTTTAGTTTCCATGAGTTGGTAGGCTTTCTTTGATTTTTGATGTTGTTGAACTTTAACTTTAGGCCCTGTTGGTCTGATATGTTACAAAGGATTATTTTCATTTTTTTGTATATGTTGATATTTGCTTTATGACCAATTATGTGGTCAATTTTGGAGAAAGTCCCATGACAAGCTGAGAAATTTGTATATTCCTTTGCATTTCGGTGGAAGCTTCTGTAGATATCTATTAAGTCCATTGCATCATAACCTCTGTTAGACTTCTTATTTCTCTGTTGAGTCTCTGTCTGGTTGACCTATCCAGGGGTGGAAGTGGGGTATTGAAGTCTCCCACTATTAGGGTGTGGGAATTGATGTGGGATTTGAGTTTTATCAGTGCTTCTTTTACATAAGTAGGTGCCCTTATATTAGGGGCATAAATATTCAGAATTGAAATCTCCTCTTGACCAATTTTTCCTGTGATGAATAAGTAATGACCATCTTGGTCCCTTTTAATTGCTTTTAGCTTAAAGTCTACTTTGTTAGATATTAGGATGGCAACCCCAGCTTGTTTCTTAGGACCATTTGACTGGAAAATCTTTTCTCAACCCTTTACTCTAAGTCTGTGTCTGTCTTTGTGGTTGAGGTGTGTTTCTTGTAGGCAACAGAAGGCTGGCTTCTGTTGTTGTATCCATCTTGTTAGTGTGTGATGTTTTATAGGAGAGTTGAGACCATTGATATTAAGGGAAATTAGTGACCACTGATTGATATTTCCTGCTACTTTTGGTGGTAACTTGTTTGTATTTCCTTTCTCTGGGGTATTCTTTTGTGGGGTTATTGATTGTTTATGGTTTCATGGGTGTATCTGGGGTCCTTAGGTTGGAGTTTTCCCTCTAATACTTTCTGTAGTGCTGGATTGGTAGATAGATATTGTTTCAGTCTGACTTTGTCATGAAATATCTTGTTTACTCAATCTATGGTGATTGATAATTTTGCAGGTTATAGTATTCTAGTTTGGCAGCCATGCTCTTTTAACGTTTGTATAACTTCTGACCAAGCCCTTCTAGCTTTCATCATTTCCATTGAATAGTCAGGTGTTATTCTGATGGGTCTGCCTTTATAGGTAAGTTGTCCCTTTTGTTTTGAAGCTCTTAAAATTTTTTCTTTGTTTTGTATGTTTTGTGGCTTGATTCTTATGTGACGTGCTGACTTTTCTTTGGGGTCATATCTATTTGGTGTTATGTAAGCTTCTTGTGTCTTTATAGGCATTTCCTTCTTAAAGTTAGGAAAATTTTCTTCCATGTTTTTATTGAAAACATTGTCTGTGCCTTTGAGCTGGTATTCTCCTTCTTCTATTTTTTTTTTTTTTTCAAGTTAGATCTTTTCATGGTGTCCCAGATTTCCTGAACAATTTGTGCTGTGTGTTTTTTGGTTTTGGTATTTTCTTTGACTGATATATCTATTTGAGCTACTGAGTCTTCCACTTCAGAGATTCTATCTTCCATCTCTTGAATTCTGTTGGTTATGCTTGTATCTGTGGTTCCAGCTTTTTTATTCAGGTTTTCTATTTCCATCTTTGCCTCATTTTTGTGCCTTTTTTATTGCTTCTATTTCAGTTTTTAGTTCCTGGCATGATTCTTTCATATATTTGTTCATCTCTTCCAATTTTTTTGTTTTTATTTTCTTCTATTTCTTTAAAGGAATTTTTCATATCTTTTTTGAGGGCTTCAATTATCATCATAAAGGTATTTTTGGTGTTGTTTCCTTCTGCTTCCTCTTCATTGCTCAGTTCAGGTCTTGTAGTTGTAGAACCGCCACTTTCTTCTGGAGTTATCTTGTTGTTCTTCATATTATTATATATATTTTTGCACTGGTGTCTGCTCATGGCTTCAGTGGTTCACGATTAGGTGGCTCCTGGTCAGTTGTGGCAGAAGGTCTTGTGTATCTCCTGTCACCTCTGTGTAAGCGGTCTGCTCAATGTCTGACTTTGCTCTGGGCAGGGTCTGAATTTCAAGTCCTTAGTCTTTCTCTGCTGATGCAGTTGAGGCGAGGTCACTGTGAGTTGCCCCTTCTTTTAGGTGCAGTTATAGGAGGCCCTCACAGCCAGACTCTATTCCTGTCTGCTAAGGGGTGTGTTGAGACAAGCACCACAGACAGAACCTGGTCCCAGAACTGGAACTTGAACCTGAACACAATTTTCCCTGGCAGGGATTCAGGCGCTGGGGCCTGCTGAACCCACCTCACCTTTGGGTGGAGTCTGAGTCTTGCTTTCTGAGTCCCAGTCCTCTGTTGAAGCAGTTGGAAGCGGGGTGGCTGTGCAAGGTCCCTTGTCTTAGTAGCAGCTGGGGGAACCCTGTCAGCCAAAGTTTATCTCTGTCTGCTATGGAGTGTGTGGGGACAAGTACCTCAGACAGAACCTGGCCCCGGAACCGGACTAATATAAGCTTTTATGTAATAATTTGGAAATGGCTCCTGGGACAAGAAAACTTTACCAACCTGGTTGCCTTATAAAAAAACTGCATCACAGAGCTGCAATTTTGGTTAACTTTAGTGCAAAACAAATTTACAGCTCTCACCTCAAAGGGAATAGGAGATACTGTTTATTCTGGGACCAAACGAGTGACTATGGCTGGGGAACATATATTAGGTTTCTCCAAATCCAATATGAAAGCAATTCCATGGAGTTTTTATAGTAACAGAACAATGAACGTTATAAATTGAGGCACTTTAAGTAGAAACATTAAGCGGGCAGTCACAGCAGAGGAATCTTAGCATTCCCTTCCATTGGTGGAGAATGAAGTTTGTTAATACACTGCAGTGGCTTTTATCTGTTTATCATGGTGGGTACAGCTTTATCTGCTATTTACAAGGCATTAGGTCTGACATAAAGGAGGGCAAGGAATGGCTATTTGGTAGCTGAAGACCACCGAAGATCAACTGTAAACAGACTCTGAAACTAGAGCTTTTTAAGCTTTCCACTACTGAAGTTTTAATCTATTCATCAGCCTTTGCATGCACAATTTCTTTCCAGAAATTTTCATTTACACATTTTTCTTCTTATCTAGTTTATTATCTCTCAAGGTCATTGCAGGTGGAGGCAGCAGTAGGTAATATTCCAGTTGTTCTCCTTGTAGTCTGGTTTCTCTATTTTATCTTCAAACCCTGAAGAAAGTTCATGGTAAAAACCAGTTTAAACAATTTCTGTCCACAGTTGCATAGAAGGCAAGAGAAGGAAAGCTTCAGTCTAAAGAGGCTAGTTATACTTCAATAGTCAAAAAGAATCAATAATGCCAGAACAGTTAATCAAAATAAGGAAAGCCAATATTACAAAATAACAAGAATTAATAAACAGTGCTCAGTAATAACCATCAATATTAGTGGTTTTGATTTCCTATGAAACAGTGCATATCCATAAAGAGAAAAAAATCCATCAAATGGATAACTCTAATTATTTATGTAACAAACACAAGGGCACTGAATTTCAAAAAAGAGACACTAGTACAACTAAAATCACACACTGTGGTAGCTGGTGACTTCAGTGCCCCACTCTCACTAGTGGACAGGTCATCCAAACACAAACTAAATGGATAAACAGCTACAGAACATTATACCCAAACACTAAAGAAAACACATCGTTTTCAAGGTGCACATTGAACTACTATGTGATGGTTTGAAAGAAAATGGCCTTTATAGGTATTATAAGGAGGTACTGGTATTATTAGGAGGTACTGGAGTAGATTTGGCCTTGTTGGAGAAAGTGTGTCACTGTGAGAGTGGGCTTTGAGATTTCCTATGCTCAGGCTATTCCCAGTGACACAGTTCATTTCCTGTTGCCTGCAGATCAAGATGCAAAACTCTCAGCTCCTTCTTCAGCAATGCATCTGCCTGCATGCGGCAATGTTACATCATGATGATGATGGACTAAACCTCTGAAACTGTAAGCCAGCACAAAACTAAGTGTTTTTACTTATAGCACTTGCTGTGGTCATGGTGTCTCTGTATAGCAATAGAAACTGTAAGTAAAAATCTCCAAAACTGACCATTATTGGGACACAAAGCAAGTCTTTGCAATAATATCCTGTATCTTCTCTTACCACCATGTATTTTTTTTCTTTTTTTCTTCTTTATTTTGTATTTAACAAAAAAACAGTAAAATGAATTTAAAATGAGGAAAAGTTAACAATAACTATAAAGAGGATAAGAATCATAAGCATGGCTTATCAAGGGTGGTAATGCAAATAAGATTGCTACACATATATTTACTTTGTGTTCAGCTTTCCCTCTGAATTTTTTTTTTCCATCCCTGTATATCCTTATTCAAGGTCCCTTCCCCCTCCCACCACATCTGGTCATTTTTCTTCTCTGCAACTCCCTATCCACTACCTCGGCAGGGAGCAGACAGTCCTATGGTCCCACTGACCCAATAATGCTTGGATCAGTCTCCACTCCTGGCCAAATCCAGTTTTGTCCCCGCCCTCAAGAGTGAATCTGGTGTTCCTATAGTTGGAGTGGGGTTGGAAGGGTCAGTCCAGGGTGTTTCTGATCCCAAGCTGTTCAGTGGTTGTGGTTTGCCACTTGGGCATGTTTGGCTTTTTTTCTTGTTTGTTTGTTTAGAGACCACTAGCAAGTGAGTACATCCCCTGCTTATCTCTCTGAGATTGTGATACCTCGCTCAGGAGGATATTCTCCAAATCCATCCATTTGCCTGCAAATGTCTTAAGGTGGCATCAAGAATAAGAACAACAGAAAGCACACAAACTCCCTGAAGCAAAGCAACTCACTACTGAATAAAAACTGGGTCAAGACAGATATCAAAAAGGAAATTAAAGCCTTTTTAGAATTTAATGAAGATAAAATGCAACTGGCCAAAATCTATGGAAAACATAAGTACCTACATAAAAACTAGAGATATCTCATATTAATTGATTAATGATATATTTAAAAGCTCTAGAAAAACAAGAAGAGATAACACCAAAAAGAATAGCAGAAAGAAACAATCTAATCCAGGGCTGAAGTCAACTAAATAGAAAGAACAACTAAAAAAGCAAAATACAGCCCCAAAGAAAGGAAGAGTTGGTTCTTTTAGAAAATCAACAAGATTCACAAACTTTTAGGCAAACTAGCCTGGACCTGCATATCAGGCAATAAGTGTCTAATAATCAAGAAGGAAAAAAAACACATGTTCAATATTTTAATATTCTTATTTTATAAATTTCATTATTAAAAATTTGTAAATAAATAAAACATCACAAAACATGCATTGTTTTAATATGAACCAGATGTAGTCTACCTGCTGCCTTGCACTGATATAGCTCCATAATGTCAATGTGAGACAAACACGATGGGTTAAAGTTTTACTCAGTTTTCTTGCTGCCTGTTTGAGATGAATCCCCTTCACTTTATCTTGAAAAAGCAAACATTTACAAAGCTATCCTAAGAAAGAGCTGACAGATTGTCAAATTAAATTATAAAACACCATTGTTAGTGAAGAAAAATGACCTGATGGTTACACATATCTGGGTCTGTAAATATGCTTAAGATGCAATATTAAACTTTCCTTTGGAAATCACAGATTCTAGAGACCAGCGCAGATGCTCACATAGACAGAGTCTAGAGACCACTGCAGATGCTCACAAAGACAGAGCCTTTCGACAGTGATATGCTTTTCATTTAACTATTGGCTGTTTAACAATGTATTCTTCTTTAGAAAGCACAATGCTATTAAGCAGCAACATTAATTACGTAAAAACAGAATGAAATGTATTAGGAAAAGGCAGCCTCTTCCTGTGTCTTTGTACAGATTAGCTTTGCAATATGAAGTTATTTTTTTTTTCCTCTGTGGTTCTAGGGAGGCTCTTGTATATCATAGCAGGAAAGATCCTTCACTTGGGAATTGTGATGTTGTACTGCAGCTGTTCCCCAGGAGTTTTTGAACCTTTATCATTCACTGTGTCTGCCTGGTGTTTCCTTAGATGGTAAATTCCCTGGGAGCAATGCTAAGTGTTGGGCTTATGATTTGGCAGCCTGGAGAGTTTGGAAAAGGTGAGTAAAACTGACTTGCCAGAAATAATATTCCAAACAATCTTCCAAACAATCTTTTCAAAAATTTCATCCCTGTTTTAAAGTTTAATTTAATAATTGTAATTTCCATTTAGCCTGGTATTTCCTGATGTGGAGCTTTTAGGGAAACATCCTTATTACCAGCAGCTCTAGCATTTTCCTTTATTCCTAATGTCTTTACCCCCACAGCTTCCCTTCTGGTAAGTCTGTAGAAGCAGTAACCCTGTTAGCACTCTCTAATCCTTAGGATCAACTGTCAGCAAGGAAAAGACCTTGTCTGATCTTCAGAGAGATTAGGTGGAGAAGCTTTATCCTTGTTGTGAATGCAGTGCCTAGGGCAGCATGGAGAGAAGGGGAGGTGGTTTCCTGTCCTGGAACTCCATGGTTGTGCAGTGCAGGCAATATGAGAAGCCAGACCCCAGATACTCCCCTTACACCGTGGTTAGGATAACAGAGGCAGAGATGAGAGCCTATCACCGTTTCTTAGGAAGCTGCATCAGCCTGGAATACAGAGCAAAAAAAGGTAGTGGTGACTGCATTTCTTGTCATTTATCCCCATGGCTTAGCTAAAACATTTTAGATTAAAAGAATTGTTTTATAATTATGTTTCTTTTTAAGGAGTTTAAAAAGAAGTTTTAAAGAAGTACTAATTAGCTATTATAATGCTAAGTGGTCACTTATTGAGATAAGATTCACAATAAAAACAGATGATAAGCAGAAAAAACCAAGTTGTAAGGTTATTGAGGGCTTACTTTCAAAACCAAGACGTGTGTGTATATCTATCTGTGTTTTAAATATCATCTACCAATGTGATAGATAATTGGTTCACCACAGGTAAAGAAATGATATTTAAATATTTGTTTAGTTAAATTTTCTATTTAAAAGGAAGTGAATTATATTGCTTTTATATAATGAAATCAAGAATCCAGATGATTAACTTCATGGGCTTAAGGAAACCATTGAGTCTGGAAGGATTCTCAGTGAGTGAGTGGAAAAGGTAGCCTATCCCTGAGTGGGTTTGGAGAAAGAGGGATTTCTCTCTGCAAGTCTGCCATAGACTTGGAAGCTAGCAATGCAAATGCTCTTAACAGAAGGGTTTGCTTACTGTTGAGCCTCTGCTGTTCTCATAGAGGGCCTCTCTGTGGGCCACTACTGTTACTAAGAAGGGCTTCACTTATAGGCATCTGCTGGTATAATTGAAGGTCTCACTTATGAGTCTGCTGTTCCCAAGGAGGGATTCCCTTATGGGCCTCTGCTGTTGCTTTGGGGACCTCACATAAGAGCAAGTGCTGTTCCCATGGAGGCCTCAATTATGGGACTGTGATGTTCCTAAGGAGCCACATGTATTGACCTCTGCTATTTCTATGGAGATCTCACACAGAAGCCTCTGCTTTTCCCATGGAAGGCCACACTTATGGGCTTTTCCTGTTTTTATGGAGGACCTCACTGAAGGACCTGTGCTGTTCCTAAGGATGGCCACACCTCTGAGCGAGATCTCTTCCCATATAGGGCCCCTCTATGTTAACCCAATTGGTTGATAACAAGACCACTGCCATAGTTCCAAGAAAAATTTGAAGCAAGCATTAATTTTATAGTGTTCAGGAGGACGCATTCTACCCAGGTCCATACTCAGGTTCCCAGGAAATGCCCCTCAGATCACATTATGCAGGGGACTAAAAGGACAGAACTCCCAGTTCACCATGTTTCTCATCAGATGTAAGTAGAACCATACACCCTGCCCTACATTTTTCCAGCATCCTTCCCACCTATACCCAATCAGGGAAAAGGGTACATCCTGACATATTTCCTGCCCACGTACCTCCCACTCATATATGATTGAGTATGAATGGGTCAAACAAACATCTTTAGGGGAGTGGATACATGTGGATTATTATCTCTCATAAATAATAGCCTCTAAAATTTCAGAAACTATCCATCCTTAGGCAAGGAGATTGTAGATCAGGGGCATTTTGGTTTCATGGATCTCTTAGGGACAGAAATTTAAACTTAAAATCACCTCTGGGTCTTCTATCCCTCCTTCAGTAATATATTGAATGAATCAAATCATTGACTCCACATATTTTAGGATTTAATATATTAGAACACTTGTATATATTAGGATCTAATAACCATAAGCTTAATGATACCCAGTAAGGAATTATCACTTAGTTAAAGCATCAATAATGCAAGACCAACAGCAATTAGCAGACACATAAGGGCCAAAGGCCCTGTGATGGCTGACATCAGACTCTAGCATCTAGAAGGGGCCTGGAAATGAAAACAGAAATCAATTATTTATTTCATTTCAGGTCCTGCTTTTTGCAATGCTTTTGATGAGTACTACCAGATTATCTCTAATAATTTCTGAGTGGTTTATATAGAAACAACAATTTCCCCTTAAAGCTATACAGTAGTTACTGTTTTATACAGACCAGGTTGAATACCTTATAATGTTGTAGAAGTATTTCAACTAATTAATTTAACTGTTGACAAATCTGGGTCTATTTGATTTTATAGATGCCTTTCCTGACATGCCAATAGGCACTATAGGTAGCTATTTTGACTCCTCTGATCTAATATTCCAGCCTATTAGGAGATAAGGGATGATGTATTCTCTTCTGTGACTACTTTCTGCTGGAACTAGGGCATTGTTGTCAGGGCCAGGATCGAGGGGGAGCTGGAATGCTAGTCAAAGGCAATGGGCACTCATCAGAAGCATCTGGTTCACTGGCCCAGTCATGCTAGCTGGACTGACCCACAGCAGCCTTCAGCAGGTCCAGGGCTCACAGTTGTTTGGAGCAGGTTGTAGTCAGCAGCTGATGCTCAGATGTTGTTTGTCAGCCAAGTGGAAGTCTGTTGAGACAGATACAAAGCAGGGACAGAAGTTAAAATTTAGGAGTGCAAAGAAAAAAAATCTTTGTCTTAGTTGGGGTTTTTATTGCTGTGAAGAGAGACATCATGACCATGGCCTTATGAAAAAAATATTTAATTGAGAGATTTAGTCCATTTTTATTTTGTGACATGGTGACAAGCAGGCAGACATGGACTGGAGAAGAAACTACACATTGGTTCCACAGGCACCAGGAAGTGAATTGAGACACTGATCATGGCTTGAGCATACATGAGACCTTAAAACCCACCTGTATAGCAATGCACTTTCTCCAACAAAGCCACACTTCCTAATAGCGCCACTTCCTTTTGTGGTCATTTATTTTTTCAAACCTCCACAATCTTACATTTGGAACTTCAGGTCCACAGTTCTAGCAGTCTGGGGAGAGAAGGCATACTAAGATGAGGGAGCGGGGGAGAGAAGGAAGGGAGAGAGAGAGAGAGAGAGAGAGAGAGAGAGAGAGAATGAATGAGAGAGAACATCAGCAGGAATAGCCAGGTGGGAAAACTTAGGCTGTACTTAACTGGAATTTTTTGACATATATATATATATATATATATATATATACATAAAATATATATATTAACATCACCAACCTGAAATGCAGTGTACAAATCCACAGGGTAGAAAAGCAGGTAACAAGTGTCTATAAACAGTTGGAGTTATTCCCCTCGCAGACATGAAACCCGGATATCCACTCTTGTTCCTCTTTCACCTCCTGGCGTCTGGCCTAGGCGGACGGCCAAGAACCTGGCTGCTTGGCGGGGACTGGGCAGGGCGGTGCAGCAGCGCAGCTTTCCGAGGTGGTGATGACTTGTGCAAGCGCTGGAAGCGGGCGCCATTGTAGCGGATTTAGGGGCGGGCCAGAAGCTCCCCAAGTGTCCGCGCCCCGGACCCCGTGGTTATCGGCCTGTCGCTGCTAGGGTGCGGGTGTTCTTCCTGCCCGGGCTCGGAGTGGTCCACCACCGGCCTGGGCTGCGAGCTTGACGGTGTGGCGCGGTGCACCTGTAGCGGGCTCAACGGCGGGCCTGAGGTGCTCCTAGCGGAAAGTGTGCGCCCTGGCCCCCGTGGGCACCCGCCTGTCCCCGCTGGCCCGGAGTGCATTCCGACCTGGAGAAGGGACGGAAACACCGAGGTCACGTGTGCGAGGTCATGCACACTGGAGCTGGGGGAGCTTGTAGCACACTCAAGGCCACGCTCCTCCTCTCCCTGGTTGTGGGTGGGCGGGTGTATCCGCACTGGGGATGTTAGGGAAGAGGCTGCTATCTAAGTGAGGGGCTTGAACTCCTGGAGTTTTTGTGTTCTTCTACGATTTTATGCGTAGTTGTTGAGTCCGCGTTTTCTTGCAGACAACCACTAGGGCAAGGCCTGTAGAAATCTTCAGTGTGCCCAGCAGTGGGAGGAAGGAGATGTACTCATGAATTGTCAAAGGTATAGTAGACCCCATTTATAAGTACTTTGTGGCTGTCTTTCAAGGAAACTTTTAGATATTGGCTTTCTGGAATTTTCACTCAGGTGTGTCGTATCATTCAAGATTCCTATGTTCAGAAAGAATTAAGAAATATCTATCATTTCTGTGGTGGGTTGCTTGGGTAGGAGTAGACATTTTCTTAATAGAAGAAAATTATTCTTATTATTCTTATTCTTATTATGTCTCTTGGAATTAATCATTTCAGTGCAGCTGCATTTTCTTTTTTGTGCGTGTGTGTGTGTGTGTGTGTGTGTCTTAAACTTGAATTCAGGATCCACTTGCCTCAGCTTTTTGAATGCTGAGATTACAGGTGTCTGCAATAACCTTTGACTTTTCAATGCACCATTTCCAGTTTTTACTGTTCAAGGGGGAAGGACTCAGCATAGTGAAACAGAATCACCTAGGAATAGATAGATTTTGGCTTCTGGGGAAAAAAAGTTGCTTCTAATAGTTTTATTGGTTAGATACACAGTATAAATTAAACTCATGTTTCTTTGGGAGTTTACTGGCTTGCTGATATTCAAAGAATTAGAGTATCTTCATTGAAGACTCTCATATTTATGTAATGTTCTTTCTCACATTACTGTTTTGGGATCTTCCTGTATTTATGACATTGTTCCCCTTTTTCCTCCATGAAACATTGGATTTCAACTGTTTAAGCTACTGGATTGGATGTCAGATGTCAATGACACTAGTGGATTTTTTTTTTCAAATGCCTTCCCAGACAAAACACTGAGTATTTTCACTTTTTATTATACCTTACTCTTTTATTTATTACCATGGCAGATGACACTGTTGTTTGCATCTAGAAGTGAGATATTCTTGTGAAATACCATTGCCTTCTCAAAACATATGAATTTCCTTGAGAGTTTGTGGAAGAAATGGAAATTTGGAGGATATTGATATATGATAGTTAAATAGTCCTTTAGCGAATATTTAATTTAATCTAGCTAGCTCAGATAGTGGGCACATAGGACTGTATAGCAATTTTCAAAACTATATTTCATTTGTGACTATACTGACAATGGGTAGTCAGGTTCATAACACTCCATAGTTATATGAGATCCTCTTGGAGGAAAAAAAAACATGTAATTATTAGGGTAGATGCAGATGGGTCAAACAAACCAGTTTATGGAAGTGAAAACATGTGGCTTGTTACCTCAATGAACTACAGCACTCAGCATTAAAAAAAAAAAAAAAAAAAAAAAAATTGTTCCCAGGCAAGGGCCTTGCAGATCAGGGTCATTTGTCTTTCTTGGTTTTCTTAAGAAAAGTAAATAAAAAGTAAAATTTAACTTGGGCTGTGTCAGCTGTAGAGTCCCTTCTGGTCTCATGGAGAGCCTTAAAAAACAAACAAAAAAAGCTGAACCTCGTACCTCTGCTGCTCACATGAAGGCCTGATTGCTATGTTTCTGCTGTTCCTACAGTGTCTTAAAATATGGTACTCAACTCTGCTGTTCCTATGGAGGACTCATTATAGGACTCTGTTCTTTCTATGAAGGTGTCACATGTGAAACTCAGTAGGTGGAGTATTCTGTCAGGACCACCAACTCCAAAATAACCACACAGAGACTTATTAATTATAAATGCTTGGCCAATAGCTTAGGCTTGTAAGTATGTCTTGCAACTTAAATTAACCCATATTTCTTATCTATACCTTGTTATATGATGGTACCTTTTCTCAGCACTGAGTGTCCATTTTTTTTTCTCTCTGTGTCTCCTGGTGACCCCCTCTGTCCACCCTTCTTTCTAAGGTCCTTTTAGTCTGGTTCTCTCACCTAACCTTAACTTGCCCAGCTATAAGCCAGTCAGCTCTTTATTAAAACAATGAAAGTAACAAATACTTACAGTATACAAAAAGATTCTTCCACAGTATTCTCCCCTTTTTCTCTAATTAAAAAAGAAGGCTTTAATTTTAACACAGTAAAATTATATATAACAAAACAATTATCAAGTAAGAATTTCAGTTAGAATGTCCAGTCCATTTGTATTTGGCAAAATTAAAGAAAATACTCTCATATCCATCTTATCTTTGTGAGTTTAAAGTTTTTTTGGGGGGAAGGCTTTAATTTAAATTATAATTTAAAAGTTTTTGTATACCAACCATAGTTTTCCTTCTCCTCCCTCGTCCAACTCACCCCCTAGCTTTTCTTCACCCCCTATTCACTTCTCAAAGAGGATATACAGCCTCCATGAGAAGTCAACAAAGTCTGGGATGTCAAACTCAGACAGGACTAAGTCCCTCCTATCTAGATCAAAGCTAAGCAAGGTATCTCTCTATGAAATCCTGGTTCCACTGTCAGAGGCCCCACAAACTGTTCAAGCCACACAACTGTGAACCACATGCAGAAGGTCCGGTTTGGTGTGTCTAAAGTTTTATGTCTAATTTTCTTTATCATAACTAAGGAAAACTTTAAGTCTAATTATTTAATCTTAAATTCCATCAAAGATTCCAGAAGAGTGTAATGTTACCTAATGACAAGGACATCTGCCTGCCTGAATAGTCACCCAAAGTTTGTCTGTAATGTTGGGGCAGCCATCTTTGGCCTACAGGCCTAGTATATCAGACAGATATTTTTGATAAGCTAGAAATTTTGAAAGACTGTCTTGGCAAAGTTTGGCAGTTGCTTTTTTTTTTCTTCTTCTGCTAGTCCAGTTTGGACAGTCTACAGTCAGCAACTAGGACAGGGCAGTTTCTTGTCCAGATGGCTAGTTTTTGCCCTAAAATAAGTAAACTCCATACAGATATTCTTAGATGCCTATCATCTTCTTTTGAAGTAAATTGGTACTGTCAGGAGCAGGTGTGTTTCACTGCCATGAAAAGTCCTAGGTTATTAAACATATTACATACTCTTTTCTGTAGGTCTTTAAGATATTTGAAGGCTATCTATGTATCTAAATATATTTGTTTATATATATATATTTGAAAACATACCTAACATGGCATTTTTGATTATTATAGATGACTATTAACCTGTATTTTTTTTTTAAACACAGGAAGCTCTTTAATTCGGTCATTAGCAATTTAGAAAACCAGTTTGTGAGGATACATCCCATTTTTCAGAACTGAGATTGCAGGTAGCCCTGGAGCTGAGGAATAGCTTTGATTTTTGTCAAAATCTGAGAATCCACAGCGATCTGCCTTTCGCTGCTCTGTAATCTCGTATTTCTCCTTCTCTTTGTCGAAGATCTCACCCTCCTGGTGTCTGGGCTTGTGCAGCTTCTTCTTTTTGAAGTAAGCATCAGTCAGGTGTTTGGGGATTTTAACTTTGCTGATATCAACTTTTGTAGAAGTGGCAATGACTGGTGTGTTCTTTGAAGAGGAACTCTGTTGAGGGCAAGAGGTCCAGTCATAAGTAGCAAGCCACTGCCCAGCTGCTTCAGGAAAACCACTCTCTTGCCCTTGTGGCATCCAGTGAGGATAATCAACACAGTCCCAGGAGTGATGCTGGGCCAAAGCTTTCTCACGTGTTGACTGAAGGGCTTCTTGCCATGGGTGAGCAGTTTCAGAGGCACATCTTCAGTAGGATAATACCTGGGCATTTTTCAAAGCTTAACCACCCAGGTACCGCCATTCTTGTCACCACCAACTGGCTTTGTGACAGTAGCAAGGACCTTTTCCTTTTTCTTCTTTTCAACCTTGGTTTTGTAGTTGAGTATTTTCTCTTATACAAAGCCTTTCTGGAATACATAGCAGATTGGGAGTACCTGCCAATTCGTCTAATCAGGACGGGGTTTTAACTGCAATGGGGCTTCCTCTTCTTGGACTTTTTCACCTTAGAGTCACCCTTTTTGGCTGCATCAGCAGCAGGGGCATCACTGCCAGCTTTCTTGGCTGCACGTTTCTTTTCTTTTGTGTCAGGTTTCTCGGCTTTTTCACCCGCCATCTTGCAAGATGAGAAAGAGCTAACTTGTATTTTTTTAATTACACATTACATTTTAGATGAGCTGTATAATTATAGCACAATACCTTGAAGAAGAGTCAAAGCACACATATAGTATAACAAAAGAAACTTTAGGTTTATATTAATAAATCATAATTTATACCAGTGTAACATATTTTGAGATCAATAACTACTTTTTGGATTAAAGTTGATTTAATAATCTATCAGTTTATCTCTTGATTTCTATATCTCCTGTTTTTCTTTCAAAAAGAGATCTTTTAATCTAACTCCTTTGTTTAGCTTTTTTTTCTTTCCTTTTTTACTATGACCAATAACAATTTGTAATCCTCCCCCGCTTTAAGTGATGACAAACCTCAAACTCATCTTTTGGGAATGTGGATGCTTTTTTCTCTAGACTGTTTCCTGTTGTCTGGGGGCGCTGACATCTTCAGAGGAATCTTGAGAAAAATTAGGATAATGGTTAAGTCTTGGCTGGAGTAGTCTGTGAGGCTGAATCATCTCAGCCAGCAGCCTTGAATTGGTCTGGATGCAGAACTGTGAGAAAACTACAACAGAGGTTCTCTGAGATGCTGGCTCACTTGGGCTATTTGTTTTTATTGGTACCTGGTCCCCTTGTTCTGAAAATGCATAAACTTTTAAAGGTAGCATAGATATCAGTATTAATACAAGTATGAATTGTGCACTGTATATAAATCAGCCAAAGATTATTTTTAGTTTTATGTTTGCACAGGTAAAATACCTTGAGTCCCAACAAGAAGTGGCTGATTAATCACTTAACACTTATGCCACAATTACACTAGTATATGTTGTAGGCAAATCATTGTTGTAGGCTTCAGTGTTTGTAGGTAGGTGATATTTATGAATGCTTTTCTTATTTTGTAGAATGTAGGACCATGAAATGCTAGTCATTATGGGTGAAACTTCTAGTTGGGCACCAGATTGACTTTGTGTTCAACATAAGGCAATGTTGTCTTCACCAGTAGGGCCTTACCATCAGGTTGTGGAGAGCTAACAATAACCTTGCCAATGGGTACTCCATGGGACCCCTTTGGCCAATGAAGATGTAACCCATCCCTATCACTGGAGATTTTACTTTGTGGGCATATATGCAAAGGATTCTACATCTTACTGTAGAGATATTTTTATTCATATTTATTGCTGCTCTATTCCCAATAGCCAGAAAAAGGAACCACCCTAGATATTTATCACCTGATGAATGAAAATGTCGTACATTTGCTTAACGGGATATTTTTTAGCTGTTAAGAAATATGAAAATTGAAGACAAATGGATGAAACTAGGAAAAAAAAATTCTGGGTTATCTAACCCAGACTCCCAGAAACAACTCTTATATGTAGATGATAGCTTTTAAGTTTTTAGTGTGTGTGCTGTAATCTGAAGAACCACAGAGGATAGGTACTGTCTCTTAGTTAGGGTTACTATTGCTTTGATGAAACATCATGACCAAAAACAACCTGGAGAAGAAAGGGTTTGTTTGGCTTGTGTATCCTAAATCATGTACGTCAGGGGAAGCCAAGGTAGAAGCTCAAACCAGGTAGAAACTTAGAAACTGATGCAGAGACCATGGAGCATGCTGCTTATTGGCTTGCTCCTCTTGGCTTGTTCAGCCTGCTTTCTGATAGAACCTAGGACCACCAGCCCAGTGGTGGGCCTCTCTTACCAATCAGTAGTTAAGAAAATGCCCTACGAGCTTGCCTGCCTATAGCCCGATCTTGAAGCATTTGCTTTTGAGTTGAGGTTCTTTCCTCTTAGATGACTTTTGCTTGAGTCAAGTTGACATAAAACTTGCTAGGACAGGTCCCTAGCAAAGGATGAGGGGAAAGAAGGGGACTTATGAAGGAAGGAGAACTACAATGTAGTGTGATGAAGAAACAAGGGGGAAACTAGAATAGGAGGATTAAATATGGAGAGCAATGGGAGAGCAGGGTACAGGAGGAAATGTAGGGAGGGATAACTAACACCAAAGGCCTTTTGGAAAGCCACATGGAAACGTACACTGTAGAAGCTTCCTAAAATGTATATGAAAGAAATTTAAGTGGGAGTCATCGTATAGTTTTATTTTAAAGTTCAGGTGATTTTGTGCTAAAGAAATGGCTCATAGTTAAGAGTGCACACCAGCCTAGGATGGGAGGTGAGGTCAGCACCCACATCCAGTGGCTTAAAATTAACAGCCTGAAACAGTTGTGACAGAAAACACCAACACCTCTGACTTCTGTGGAACCTGTGCTCACATTCTTTCTCTGTCTCTCAAATAAAGTAGGTATTTCAAAAGAAATTTTTTGAAGTTTTAAGGATTTGAGAAGCTATTGGGGAGAGTTTATAAAAATGCAGATGGAGTACCCCAAAAGCTACTACTAAAACAGAAAAGCCTTTTTGGAGAGATTGGATGTTTCACAGATTTTCTTAATATTCTCTAATTCTTTTCTTTTTTCATTTGGAATTACCCAGGTAATGGATTCCTGCTCCCAATATTAAAGTTATAAAAGGCTATAGAAATGCTCAGAATGCCATTTCCAGTTTCCTTTGCTAAGCGAACTCTGCAAAGTATGTTAGGGAGCTCTGTGACAATGTGCCAGAGATAAGCAGTTTATAGGGAGAACACAGTAGAGTTGTTCACCTCATTGCCAGATGCAATAACGTAGGAAAGACAGGGAATTCTGAGGAATCTGTCTGTCTTCATCCAAGTTCTAGGGTTGTATACAGGTATGCCTTCATTGTTTGCTATTTTGTGGCTGCTAGGACTCAAACTTAGGGCTTCAACCTTGTGCAGGAAGCACTTTATCCACTGAGTATCACTCTGGCCCCTCAAACTGCTTTTTAATAGGGTTTCTTTTAAGATATGGGGAGCCTGGTGCAAGAGTACCATTGAAGGTCCCCGTTCCTCTGTTAAAAAATATTCTCAGTATGTTTTGTTTTATAATTTCCTATCTTATTTGCATGTTTTAATATATTCCAGTTTTCATACATTGACTAATAAAAAAACCTTAACAGAACTGAATATATATAAACTTATTATTTGGGGCCAGAAAGATGTTTCAGTGAGTAGGGTTCTGGCTACCAAGGGTGATAACATGGTAGAAGCAGAGAACAGACTACTGTAAGCTGTCCCTCGACCTCCACACTTGCTGATGACATGTGTACAACACCTCAAATAAATAAATGTAATAGTAGTCAAAAATAAATTTATCATTTTTATAGAGCTGAAAATTATAAAACATCAACAATAACTAAGTGGAACACCCATATCTGAGTTCTGTTGCTGTGTCAGTTTACTTAAATGGATAATAGGTATAGACATACCCCCATAAGTTACTAGTCACTCCAAGAAATATTTTTTCTTCCTTTCATGTCAGCAGAAAAATCATACAGGTATAACCGAAATTTCAACGTAATTTGATCTGTGGTGATAGCAGTCATCTATAGTAGCTGTGTCTTAAGTAGAATGCAGTTGTGTTTAAATTAGGTCCAGATTTGAGTATATATGTGTTATGAATCAGAAGAAAAAGGAGGATGATTTATGCCTAGTATTACTGGACATAATACTTAATTATGTAAGAACATAGAGAATTTATACTGTATGAGAAGCTGATTAATTTGTTTTTTCTCTTGCCTAAGTGCTTCCAGTAATCAATTCCTCCCTAGTATCTGAAGCTGGACGAACTCCTGATATCTGTCGTGGTGCATCATAGAATTCCAACAGCTGCCTCATCTTTCCAGGGCATCAACTAAGAAATCCTCTTGGAGACTTCTTTTTCCAGGTCTGATAAATACAAGAAGAGTTAATATGAAGGGCTACCTTGTGCTTTGCCAGTGTCGTGCTCTGGACCCAGTTGCTGAAGCTCCTAGGTATTTCATGTATATGTTTATGAGAAAGAAGTTGTTCTGAGGAGCATTCAAAAGTACAGATCTTGGGACAGAGTATCATAAGAAAACTTTGTGGGCGAGTAGAAGTGTTTTAGTCTTGATATTTATCATATCATGCTGACAGTTACATGTTTGTTCACATTTAATAATTATATGTTTAAAATTTGTGCATTTTGCTTATATTCAACCAAGTTTTGTTAGTATAAAAATAAAGGCTACAGAGAAAACTATTTGTTATGTAAACTAAGGGTGTTTCATTCATGTTTCCGTGTGTGTGTGTGTGTGTGTGTGTGTGTGTGTATGTGAGATATGTATACAGGTGCACTCACCCATGTGAGCATGTGTGGAGGGTAGAGGCTAATATCAAGATGCCTTTCTTAATCATTTAATCTCCTTATATTTTTAATTAAAATTTTATTACTTATTATAAAATTGGAAAACCTAAAGTAAATGGACAAGTTTTGGATAGTTACCCCTTTCCAAAATTGAATCAAGAACAGATAAGCCACTTAAATAGACCTATAACCCCTAAGGAAGTTAAAGCTGTCATTAAAAGTTTCCCATCCCAAGAAAGCCCAGGACCATATGGTTTTAGCACAGAATTCTACCAGAGTTTCAGAAAAGAACTAATACCAATATTCTTCAAATTGTTCCACACAATAGAAACAGAAGGAACATTGCCAAACTCTTTTTATGAGGCTATAGTCACCCTGATACCCAAACCACACCAAAGATGCAACAAAGAAAGGGAACTACAGACCTATCTCCCCCATGAACATTGATACAAATATTGGCAAACAGGATTCAAGAACACATAAAAAAAATCATCTACTATGATCAAGTAGGCTTCTTCCAAGAGATGCAAGGATGGTTCAATATATGAAAATCTGTTAATGTCATTCACCATGTAGACAAACTAAAAGAAAAAAAAAAGATCATCTCATTATATGTTGAAAAAGTCCAGGATAAAATTCAATACCCTTTCATGATAAAGGTCTTGGAGAAATCGGGGATACAAGGAACATACCTAAACATAACTAAGGTAATATACAGTAGACTCACAGCCAACATCAAACTTAATGGAGAGAAACTCAAAGCTATCTCTCTAAAATCAGGAATAAGACAAGACCTGCCATACTTTCTATACTGATTCAATCTAGCTAGAGCAATAACAACAAAAGGATATCAAGTGGATACAAATTGGAAAGGAAGAAGTCAAACTTTTGTGATTTGCAGATGCTATGATAGTGTACATAAGTGACCCCCCAAATTCTACCACAGAACTCCCACAGCTAATAAACACAGCAATGTGGCAGGATACAAGATTAACTAAAAAAAAAATCAATAGCCCTCCTATACATGAATGATAAGTGGTCTGAAAAAGAAATCAAGGAAACATCACCCTTTACAATAACCACAAATAACTTAAAATATCTTAGGGTAACTCTAATCAAGCAAATGAAAGACCTATTATGAAAAGAACTTTAAGTCACTGAAGAAAGAAATTGAAGAAGATATCAAAAAATGGAAAGTTCTCCCATGCTCTTGGATAGATAGAATCAACATAGTAAAAATGGCAGTTTTACCAAAAGCAATCTGCAAGTTCAGTTCAGTCCTCATCAAAATCCCAACACAATTTTTCACAGACCTTGAAAGAATCATACTCAATTTCATATGGAAAAACAAAAAACCCGGATTGCCAAAACAATCCTGTATAATAAGGAAACTTCTAGAGTCAACATCCTTGACTTGAAGCTTTACTATAGAGCCACAGTAGTTAAAAACCCAGCTTGTTATTGGCATAAAACCAGACACACAGGGATCAGTGCCATGGAATTGAAGATCCTAACATTAATCCATATACCTATGAACACCTGTTTTTAGACAAAGAAGCCAAAAATATACAATGGAAAAAAGAAATCATCTTTAACAAATGGTGCTAACATAACTCGATATCCACATGTAGAAGAATGCAAACAGATCAATATTCATCACCTTGCACAAAACTCAAGTCCAAATGTATCAATGACCTCAACATAAATCCAGTTACTCTGAACTTAATAGAAAAAAGTAGGAAATAACCATGAACATTATGGCACAGGAAACCACACCCTAAATATAACACTAGTAGCAGAGACACTGAGGGCAATAATTGATAAATGAGGCCTGAAACTGAGAAGCTACTTTAAGACAAAGGACACAGTCAATAAGACAAAACAACAGCCTACAGAATGGAAAAAGTTCTTCACCAAACCTACATCTGACAGAAGACTGATTTCTAAAATATGTAAAGAATTCAAGAAACTAGACATCAAAATACCAAAGAATCCAATTTAAAAATGGAGTACAGATCTAAGCAGAGAATTCTCAACAGAATAATCTCAAATGGTCAAAAGACTCTTAAAGAAGTGCTTAACATCCTTAGGCATCAGAGAAATGCAAATCAAAATGACTCTGAGATACCACCTTACACTTGTCAGAATGGCTAAGATAGAAAACACTGATGAAAGCTTATGTTAGAGAGGATGTGGCACAAGGGAAACACTCCTTCATTGCTAGTGGGAGTATAAACTTGTACAGCCACTTTGGAAATCAGTATGATCATTTCTTAGAAAACTGGGAATTAGTCTACCTCATGATCCAGTAATACTGCACTTTGATATATACCCAAAGGATGCACATTTAAACCACAAGGACATTTGTTAGTATTTAGTGTGTGAAAGAACTCCCCAGCATACTGCCAAGGAAGCCTTATTAGGTTTAATAAGGAGGGGGAGGGGGAAGGGAAGAGAAGAGAGAAAGAGTAAGGTAGAGGGGAGAGAGAAAGAGAAAAGAGGAAGTCTTCCACATGGTTGGAGATTTTAAAGGTAGGCACGCCTACGTCAGAGGCTCTTTGGAGCCCGTGCAGGCAGGGGTATGGCCACAGCAATGTAACAACCTAACACATTTGCTCAACTGTGTTCATAGTAGCATTATTTGTTATAGCCAGCACCTAAAAACAACCTAGACACTGCTCACTGAATAATGAATTTAAAAATGTGGTATATTTACAAAATGGAATATTATGCAGCGGTAAAAATTTGACATCTTTAAACTTGCAAGAAAATGGATGAAACTAGAAATATTAATCTGATTGAGCTAACCCAGACACAGTAAGGCAAATTTAGTATGTACTGACTCAAAAGTAGTACATAATACTAAGTACAAAGTAGACATAAAGCAAAAATTGACCAGGCTACAGTCCACAACCACAGAGAAGCTAGGTAACAAGGAGGACCCTAAGAGAGATATCCATGGATCCTCCTCAGAAGTGGAATTGGATAAGATCTTCTAGTAAATTGAGAGCATGGTGGTGGTAAGGGGAGCTAGGAAGGAGACATGAGAAAACAGGATGGTAGTGTCAGGGGAGGGACAGAGAGGGACAACAACAAAATAGATATTTTGACAAAGGAAACCATTTGGGGTTGGGGGAAAAATTGGGTGCTAGGGAAACTCACAGGAATCCACAAAGATGACCCCAGCTAAGACTCTAAGCAACAGTGTAGAGGATAACCAAGGTGGCCTCCCCTGTAATCAAATTGATGACCATACTACTTGTCATCATAAAACCTTCATCCAGCAACTGATGGAAGCAGATGCAGAGACCACAGCTAAGCTCTGAGATGAGGTCTTGGAGTGTAGCTGAAGAGAGAGAGGAGGGATTATATGACGAAAGGGGTCAAATCGTGATGGGGAAACACACAGAGACAGCTGACTCAAGCTACTGGAAACTTACTGGCTCTGGACTGAGAGCTGCAGAACATGCATTGAACCAAACTAAGCAGTCTGAATATGGATGACAGTTGTGTGACTTTAGCAGTTGATGGGACCTCTGGCAGTGAGACAAAGATTTATCCCTACTGTATGAACTGACTTTTGGAACCCATTTCCTATAAAGGAATATCATCCTTAGCCTTGATACAGAGGGTAAGTGTTGGGTCCTGCAACCTAGTATTCCAGACTTTGTTGACTCTTCATGGGAGGCCTTATTTTCTTTGAGGGGTAGATGGTAGGGCGGGGTAAGGGGAAGCTTCTGGAGTGAGTGGGAGGAGGGAAGGAAAGGGAAACTGTTATGGAAAAAAAAGCTTTTAAATAAAAAATGTCAAAATTTTATTACTGTATGTATGCATGTGTATGTATGCATGTGGTTTTGTGTGTGTGTGTGTGTGTGTGTGTGTGTGTGTGTGTGTGTGGTGTATGACTGTGTATTCAGGAGTCAGTTTTCTCCTTCCAGCTGGTGGGGTTCAGGGGTTAAGCTTAGATTGTCAAATTATGAACAGAACCTTTACCTGCTGTGAGCCATCTCACATTTTTTAAATACATGTCCCTCACTGAACCCACAACTCACTGTTTTGCCTTGAACCCAAGAAATCTGGCATTCTTCACTGAGGTTATAGAGATATGGCCATTGTGCTGAGCTTTTACATGGGTGCTGGGAATCTAAGTATAGCAAACATGTTATCCACTGAATTGAGCAGTATCTCCAGTGTACCAGGTTTTTTCTTTTGGTCTGCCAATGAGCTCCCAAATCATAAAATAGAAACTTATTATTTTTAGTTTTTAGTGCTCAGCCTAGCTAAGACACATTTCTGGCTTGTTCTTTTAACTGACTCTGTTTCTTCTTACCTACCTTTTGCCTCAAGGAATATTTTCTTTCTTACTTCTGTATATCTTACTTTTACTGCTTCTCAATGACTGGATGTCTAGTATCTGCTTGGCTTTCTACCCCAGGCATCTCCTGTTTTCTCCCCCTCCTTCTCTCTTGTTCCTCCTCTTCTCTAGCCTAGATTTCTCCTCCTGTTTATTCTTTCTTCCTGCCAGCCCCACCTAGTCTTTCTCTGCCTGGCTATTGGATCAATCAGGTGCCTTAGACAGACAGGGTGAAACAAATGCAACACATCTTTTCATAATTAAATACAGCCTAATCAAAAGTAACACACCCTTATATGGTTATAGTAATATTCTGAGGCACAAACAAATGTAACACCTCTTTGCCTAACTAAAATAATATCCCAAATACCCCAGTTCTGTTTCCATTACTTTAATGCAGTTGTGTAGTGTTCTCACATGCCCCTCAGATACACAAATATATTAAATGTTTTACTTTTTAACCTGGCTAAAGTTAATTTTGTCTCTAAGTTACTAATGTGGACATGGACTCTGTAATTATATATGATTACTTCCATTTTCACTCTTTTAAGTAACATTACATTTGAATTTGTTGCATATCAAAATTTTATTATGCCCCTGTATAATATTATTTTTTCATATGGAACATATGAAAGATTTTTTCCATTTTTGAAAGTTTAATTAATTACATATCCCCATATTCTTCCTACTATGTATGTATCCTCCTCTGTCTCACCATCATGGCTTTCTCTTCTTTAACTACTGATGTATCATATAAATATCAATGAATAAAAATATAATCAGCTGGGTTCATTCAGGATTGCCTGTATGTATGTTTCTTGGGATGACCACTTGGCACTGGATAGCAAATCAGGGGCCTTATGTTTGGGGAACACTAATTCTCCTTCTCTCAGCTGCTGTTAATTGCTTATAGTGTCATCTGGGGTGGGGCCCAGTGAGATTTCCCTTCTGTGGTGGAATGTTAACTGTTGTTGGAAATATTCACATCTTGTTTAGGCAGCCATGTTGTTGAAATGTCATGGGCATAGTGTTTCTGGGTTTCCACTGCTGTGATTAAATCCATGGTCATAATCAACTTGAGGAAGAAAAGGTTTATTTTGCTTCCACTTCCACATCACAGGCCATCATTAAAAGTAGTCAGAACAGGAGCCTGTGTAGTGCTTAGAAAAAAAATGACCCCAAAAGAGACTGGCATTATTAGGAGGTATGTCCTTGTTAGAGTAGGTGTGGTCTTGCTGAGGGAAGTGTGTCACTGTTGAGGTGGCCTTTGAGGTCTCATGTATGCTCAAGCCACACCCAGTCTACTTCCTGTTGTCTTCATATCAAGATATGGTAGCTCTTTTTCCAGAACCAAGTCTGCCAGTACTCTGCTGTGTTACCACCATTTTCCCTCCATGATGACAAAAGATTAAGCCTCTGAAACTCTAAGCTACCACCTCAATTAAATGTTTTCCTTTATAAGAGATGCTGTGGTCATGGTGTCGCTTCACAGCAATAAAATCCCTGAGACAACCTGAGACAAATTAATTCAAATTAGTTTAATATCATCCATACAGTTGTTTTAAGGATCAAAATAATGTATAGAAAGTGTTTGCTATTGAATCAGCCACAGAAGTACCTATCAATACTAGGAATAATATATTAATTACCTTCTGGAGGGTGTACAGAAATATTAGTTTCTGCCACACCACAGAATTTAGTATTAGGACTTAACTTATTTTATTGATGAAATGAAATACAGTGTGAGTGGTCCTTGTCTGAGACTCTTAGAATTAGAAGTGCTTCAGCCTTTTCATTTTTTTAGACCCTGATATATCTATCTGTCCATAATGAGATACATTGTGGATAGAACCACAGGTTAAACAGGAAATATATTGTATGTTTTTGAATAATTTGGTGTTTGGAATAAAGTTTTATGATGTAGAGTTTTTCACTTGTGGTTTCATGTCCGTGCTCATGTAGATAAAAGGAGATGAGTTTCTTTCTGATCCACAAACACCACATATATGACAAAACAAGTGAGAAGCTGAGACCCCAGCAGGCCAGAGCAGATGTGTGACAGACATCAGTGCCTTGTGTCAAAGTATTTCCCCTGCGAGGACACTGAGGCTGAGTACACTGGGCCTGGATGCCTGACCATATGGTAGCAGAAGGGGACTTTGTATACAGACCTGTTGGGGTATTACATTCAAAGGTATTCCTTTAGTTTCAAACAGTTCTTGCCCTCATCCTCTCCCATCTGTACAGAGGTGGGTATCAGGTATCATCAGCTAAGAATGGCCTAACAAGCAAAACATGCTCCTATTTTATCAGGCTCACAAAATATCAGCCATCACTAACAGTTGAGTATATCAGTATTAGTCACCTTGGGGTCATATTGAGTTTGAGACACTCTTGATGTTTTTTTAGCTATATAACGTAAGTCATGTGTCCCCTTGCTAGGAAGACTTCAAGAAATACCTAATACTACTCCCTGGCTAGAGACCAACTAGTCTCAGCACAACCCAAGCAAAAGGCAAACTTAGAAAGACAAATAATGGATCTTAGTTTATTATGTAGCCATGCAGTCCTGGAAGAAAGGACTCAGCAAACCTCCAACTCACATAATGAAGGACTGGTCAGCCTCATGGTGGTGGGAAGGAAGGGTCTCTGTCCCTCAAGAGCAAAACCAAGGACTTGCACCTCTCGGACCAAGGCAAGTTCTCTTAGTCAGGTGACCAGGGCTGATCCAGGCTCCATATTTGTTTTGTTGTGTCTCCACAGGTGAGTTTAGAATCTCTCTTACTTAGAAAATGTACAGGGCTCTGTTCCCAAGATCTAATACATCTCTGCAGCAGAACGCCCTTGGCAGCCTTCCCAGATGCTGCTCCTCTTCCCCTTCTAACCACACTGTGAGTGTTCTTGACATGCATCGAGGTGAACCTAGCATGGTGGTAGGTATATGTAAGAATTAATCTGAAGGCATGTGTGAGGGGCACACCCTCTGGCCCAACATGGTGCCAGCAGAGCATAAAGGCACATCCCCAGTTGTGGCTATATAGATCTGTGTTCACTTGCTCTCTTAAAAAGAAATAATGTGTGGCACCAGATTCCTTCCCTTCCCTCCTCTCCTTCCCTTCCCCTCCCCTCCCCTCCACTTCCCCTTCCCTTCACCCCCTTCACTGGGTACCTGAAATTCCTAAAATAAACTCTCATGTGTCACCTGGCAGGGAGTGTATACACTCATGCACAACAAACTAACATTTTGGTGCCTCTCTTCCCATGCATGAAAAACTAACACCCCCTCCCCAAACTTCTTGCTTTGTCTCAGTCTCCAACCTCAGCAGGCACACCCTGCTAAACCCATGGGTCTGGAACTAGGAGGCTGAAGGCAGATATACACCTCCCTACTGCTCCTCATATTCAACCCCTCTTGTCTCATTTCCAGCCCTGTAGTTGGAAGCCTACTATGGTCTACTTTTCCTCTCTGACCCCATCCCCAAGAGATTATAGAGCTTCTCATCAAACCATCTTTCCCCAAAGTTATCCCAGTATCCCAGCCTCCAACATCAGCAGGCCTTCTCTGGGAACACACCTGCTGAACAGCCCTATAAATGAGGTAAAACACATCCATTACATGCTCTGAAAATCCAGAGAGGAAACAGAAACCAAGGAACAAAATACCCACCCAACAAAGACAAGTTCAGAAATTAGCACCCAGACCTATAATCATTCTAAACCTACCTGTCTAGATGCTAGTATAAAAACACAATAATAGCCAGGACAATATAGGTTCACTAGAGCCCAACTATCCTACCAGAGTAGGCCCTAAAAATTCTAACATATCTGAAGCACAAGAAAAAGACCTTAAAACCAACTATGAAAATAATAGAGGTCCTTAAGGAAGATTAGTAAATACCTTAAAGGAATCCAAGAAAATGAAACAGTTGAAGGAAACAAAATTGTTCATAACTTGAAAATGAAAATAGAATCAATAAAGAAAACACAAATGGAGTGATGTGGAATGTCTTTCTGTATGCTATGAATATCATATAACATATTGCTTAATAAAGGGACTATTTGGGCCTATGGCAAGGCATCTTAGAAGTAGGCAGGAAATCCAAGTATAGATAAAGGGAAAGAAGGGCAGAGTCATGGGAAACAGAATCTAACTGCCCAAGTAGCAAGATGTAAAGAAATAGGTAAGCCATGGGCCATGTAGCAGGACAGATTGGTTGAAATGGGTTGGGTTAAGATCAGAGAGATAACTGGTGATGAGCCCTAGCAATGAGTTGAACAGCATGTAACTAATATAAGAATCTATCTGAGTGTTTTTTGAGGGGCTAAGCAGCAGTGGCAGGTGAGTCCTTCCTTTGGTGCTAAGCTGGGCCAGAAACTTCTGCAACAATGGAGGGAAATCTGGAAATAAAAATAATTGAACAGGAACTATAGAGGTAAGCTTTACCAACAGAATACTAGAGATGGAAGGGGAGAATCTCAGGCATTCGAGAAACAATAGAAGAAATAGATACATTAGTCAAAGAAAATGTTAAATTAAAAAAAGATCCTGACACAAAATATTCAGGAAATCTCAGACAACATAAAGTGATTAAACCTAGGAATGATAAGAATAGAAGGAGAAAAATCCCAGCTCAAAGGCACACAAAGTGTTTCCCATGCATGATCACAGAAGAAAATATTTCTAACCTAAAGAATAAAATGCCTATAAATGTATAAGAAACTTACAGAGAACCAAGTATATTGGTGTTCAAACAGAAAAAAAAAATCCCCTCATCACACAATAACCAAAATACTAAGCATACAGGAAAAAGAAAGAATATTAAAAGCTGCAAGAGAACAAAACCAAATAAAATATAAAGACATAACTATTAAAATTACACCTGATTTCTCAATGGAGACTCTGAAAGCCTAAGGGCCTGAACAGATGCCCTACAGACTCTAAGAGACCACAGATACCAGCCCAGATAATATGTTTCATGGGCTTGTTTTGTGTTAACTTGTCACAAGCTAGAGTCATCAGAGAGAAGGGCCTCAGTTAAGGAAATGCTTCTAGGAGACCTAGTTGTAAGACATTTTCTTAATTAGTGATTGATGGGGGAGGACCCAGCCCAATGTGAGTGGTACCATTCCTGGGCTGGTAGTCCTGGGGTCTTTAAAAAAGCAGGCTTGAGAAAACCATGTGAAACAAGTCAATAAAAACCACCCCTCTATGGATTCTGCATCAGTTCCTGAATCCAGGATCCTGCCTTGTTTGAGTTCCTATGCTGACTTCCTTCAGTAATAAATAGCACTATGGAAGTGTAAACCAAATGAACCCTCTACACCTCAAGTTGTTTTTTGATACTGGTGTTTCATTGCAGCAATAGAATCCCCAACTAAGACATTTATCCTTTCAATCACCATAGATAAAGAAAATAAAATATTCTATAATAAAGTCAAATTTAAACAATATCTGTCTACAAATTCAGGTCTACAGAAGGTGCTAGAAGAGAAAAACTTCAGCCTATGGAGATTAGCTATACTCATGCAAACTCAGGAAATAAATGATATCACAACAACAAAACCAATAGAAGTGAAACATACACACACACACACACACACACACACACACACACACACACTACCATCACCACCACCACCAACAAAATAACAGGAATCAATAGTCATTGGTCATTGATATTTCTCAATGTAATGATCTTGAGTCACCAATAAAAAGACTCAGACTAACAAAACAGATAGGAAAACAGAATTCATCCTGCATTTAAGAAATATACCTTAACATCAAGGATAGTCATTACCTCGGGGCAAAGGGTTGGAAAATGATATTCCAAGCAAAAGGGTCCAAGAAGCAAGCTGATGTAGCTATTTTACTATCTAACAAAATAGACTTCAAACCAAAACTAATAAAAAGAGATAGAGGAGGACGCTACAACCTTATCAAAGAAAACATCCATGAAGAGGAATTTTCAATTTTAAACATTTATACCTCAAACGCAAAGGTGCCCCCCTTTTTGTAAAAGAAACACCACTACAGCTTAAATCACGTATTGACCCTCAGACACTGATAGTGGGAGACTTCAATACCCAAATCTCACCAATAGACAGGTCACTGAGACAAAAACTAAACTGGAACAAACAGACATTATAAACCAAATGGACCTAACAGATATTTGTCGAATATTTCACTCAAACAAACAAATAAAAAAATCATACTGTCTCAGCATCTAACAAAACTTTCTCCAAAACTGATAGCATACTCAGTCATAAAGCAAGTCTCAACAGATACAAGAAAATTGAATAATTTCCTGTATCCTATCAACTATCATGGATATCAACAACAACAAAAATAACACAAAGCTTACAAACTCATAAAAACTGAAAAATTTTCTCTGAATGAAAAATCAGTTGAGACAGAAATAAAGAAATGACTTACTGTAATTCAATGAAAATTAATATACAGCATAGACAAAATTAAAGGGCATGATGAAGTATCTAGAGGAAAGTTCATAGCACTAAATGTCTGCATAAACAAAAGTTGGAAAGTTCTCATGCAAGTAACTTCACATCAGCCCTAGAAGCTCTAGCACACACACATAAAACAAAACCAAAGCAAAACAAAAAACTAATCACATCCAAGAGTAGACTGAAATAAATAATCAAAATCAGGATGAAATCAATAATTAGAAACAAAGAAAACAATCAATGAAACAATGAGTTGGAAGTGAGAGGTGAGGGAAGGAAATCCACCTTAAGGATCTCTCCTCCATTCCATATTGATTTTATGACCTACTGTGAAGGGGCCTTTGGTACAGGATTTTGAGTTTGTCTCTAAAATGTTCTATGCAGATCTGAAGGAGAGACACACAGCCAGTAGGGCAATGAAGGAAAACTTCAAAAGTAACAGGTTATGTTTCTGTTTTATTGGTCTCACCCAAAACCATGGATAGGGCTCCCAGGCTGTATCTCCAGGCTCATCTGTGAAAGCTTTCTATTGTCTGCCTTAGTTATTTTTGTGACAAAATACTCTGACAAAAGTAACTTGAAGGAAAACAGTTTGTTTCACTTACAGTTCCAGAGAAGGAACTGAGGAGACCATAAGTTAAAACAGGCCACTTTGCCTGAGTTAAGTTTCAGGTTTTCAGAAACTTGGACAAAGAAAGCAGAAAGTTCATAGTAGGGGCCTCTATAGCAATAGATTAACCAAAGAAGCCACCTGATGACAATTTGATTTAAAACAGAATAGCCCAAGAATATCAGAAGAGGCCATCTAATGTATAACCAAATGTTTCATTCAAGAATGTTACCACCCCAGAATAGAGCACTTAGTGGCAACTGATTAACAACAAAAGAACCCGAGTGAGTGTCAGGAGTGAGTGTCAGCATCCCAGGGGCAGCCAATAAAATGTCTGGCAAGCAATCAGCTAAAATAAAAAATCAATTCCTAAAAAACCCCTGTTCCCTAACAACCTGAACTAGCAGTAGTTCATCCCTAGAAAATCTTGCCTATAAATACTCATGTAATATGAATAGCTCCAACTCTCCTGCCCTCGTGCTGGGTGGGGAGAGTTCCCTGCCTGGCTGGAGACACGCCACAAAATAAGCCTTGTTCTTGTATTCAAGTCTCGGTCCCTGGTGGTTTCTTTGTGAGGTTGGAGTCTGGGCTTAACAGAACAGTCCATCAAAGCACAATGTGTGTGTGTGTGTCTGAATGTTTGTGTGTATGTGTGTGGTGTGTGCATGTGGGGTGTGTGTGTATGTGTGTGTGTGGGTGTCTGTGTGTGTGTTTGTGTGTGTAACAGGCAGGGAAAGCATGGTGGCAGGAGCAGGAGGCTGCTAGTCACATTGCATTTATATAGAAGACAGAGAGAATGAAGAACGGCCAGGTTACAGAGCCTCAGTGATCTGCTTCCTGCAGTGACATGCCATCTCCTAAAGATAGCACCACCATCTGGGGACCAGTAAAGGAGCCACGCTCAGACCTTTCTGTAGCTGTGGAATCCAGTTCTATGGGAACAATGTATCTTCAAGTGCCAGCTTTCCCTAGTACTTGAGCTTGTTTTTAATTCCTCATTTTAAGTTATAAGGATTTTACATAATGTGTTTTCATTTGTACAGATGAAATTATGCAGTAGGTAGTGAGGCCCTTGGTAGCAGTAAATGTAGTAGAACTTGTAACAGTTTGTCATCCTTTAGGTCAAGGGTAGATTTGTTTGCATTTCCACAATTTTGGAGGTTCCTAGTAGAAGGTTCCAAGATCTTGAACCTTATGAACATTACATCAAAGCTCAATGCTTAAGTCTTACCCAGTACTGTAAGGACATCCTATGGAGGAAGGTAAGGCTCCATGGATGATTTTTGCTTTTCTGTTGGAGAGAATCTAATGTTTTCCAGGAAGAAAATAAAAATAGAGCTGAAAAGTTTTGCTTGAAGAACAGAGAGTATTGCCAATTCCAGTCATCATCACTATGAGCTTCACCACTGTTCACTAAGAAGCTATGGCTGTCCTGTACCTCACTATGTAGTCCAGGCTGCTTTTGGACTCAGAGATCTCCCTGCCTCTGCCTCCCGAGTGCTGGGATTAAAAGCACATGCCACTATACCTGGCTCCTGAAGAGTCTTGATTGAGAAGGACTTATGACATTTGCTGTGATTACTGTGAGAATTTCTCCTTTGTTTTCAGCTCTCCTTAGGAGGTTTCCATCAAGTGTTTGGGACTTAAGAGAGATTGATTTTGTTAGGAGGTTAAAGGTCTTGTGAGTTGCCACTTGAGTGCTCTTCTTTACTCAATGTGCAAGGGTGACTTTTGCACTATGTAGACCAAAGCTGGAAGCAAGCAATAGTCACATCAATGCCCCTCCGTTCACATCACAAAATAATAAGGTGCTAAATTATTCTTCAACCTTTACATCTGTCTGGAAAAACAATAACAAAGCTGTCTTAACATTTTTAGTTCAAATAAAATGGCATAATTTCTTCTGCTCTCATTCCCCCTCCTACTCCCATATCTCACACCCCCACGCCCAAATTTATATCTGCTTCTTCTTTTACCATTGTTGTTACATGTAAATAAAATATTGGGGGGGTGTTCCTGAATAGTTCTTATAACTTTAATCTGTATTTTTTGATCTATGTTTTGCCATGTGGCGTTACCTCTCTTCCATTTTGTACCTCTTGTCTTCTCTCCATGTCTGGCTGGTGACTCCGCCTTTTTTCTTCGCAGAGTCCTCTTTGTCTCCAGAAGTCCCACCTTACCTCTTCTTGCCTAGCTATTGACCATTCAGCTCTTTATTAAACCAACCAGAAAGACATATCTTCACAGTGTAAACAAATATTCCACAATACAGTCCCAGTTTAAATCCTTGGAATCCTATGTCCAAAGTATGTGATGTCTTTAGCAATAGGGATTTACCTTTGATTTCTGGAAGGCATCAAGGCCAACAGCAGTAGACATATGGTTTGGTAAAAATCTTTTAGACTTTCTTGACCAACACCTCAAAATAAGATTTCTCGCGCATACTACTCAGCCCTTGTGGGAAGTATTTTCATCCCCAAAGCTATAATTTATTACACATGCTGTACAGAAGCTTCAAAGTCATCTTATTAATAGTTTCATCACAGAGAGAATATAGTTTTTATCAATTTACTCTATTACAGAAAATGTAATAAAAGTCACATTTCTTTCCTTTTTCTAAACCATATTTCATCTGCCTCAGATTTCTCATCCCAGTGATAGAGTGAAATTTCCTGACAGCCTTACTGGGTGCCTTTCACAGTCGGAATGATTTCATCATCCTGTGCCTGCCTAAACACTGCTTACTATCTAACCTGCATGCTGTTGGATTGTAACCCTAACCCTAACCCCTAACCCTAACCCTAAGCTAGGGAAATGTGATGTTTAAATGAACTGGTCCTTCTTAAGCTTAGGTATTTGAATGTTTGATTCCCAGCCAGTGGTATTGTTTTGGGAGGTGGTTCAGCCTTGGTGGAGGATGTGAGCCACTTAGGGTCAGCTTTGAGAGTTTCCACTCACACTCTATTTCCAGTTTGCTCTCTTTGCTTTGTTTCTTGTGGCTATAGAAGTGTTTTCTCAGCTTCCAGTTTCTGTTGCCTATTGTCACACTGTTCCAGCCACAATAGAGTCTTATCTTCCTGAAGCTCTGAGGCACTTCTTTCTTCCTTCAGTTGTCATGGCATTTTATCACAGTGCAGAAAAATAACTGATAAAGAGTATTTATAAATTCAAGGCTTGCTTAGGGAATATGAACATGTGGTACATGAAACTACTCTAGACCTTTGACTTAGATACTTTTGGATGAGCATATAACTAGTAGATTGCTTTGAATTTCAGCTTGTCATTGTATTATAGAGTATATTGAGCATTGCATCAGCCTGTGAGAGAACTTAGCCAATATTACTTGTTTTTTAAAAAGCTAGTGTTAAGACATTCATTGTAGCTGATCAAGGCTCAATCAGGCTAGCATGACTTTTAAAGTGTTTGTTTCCTTATTTTTTAAATCTTGATCCATGATGCCAAGACTGTGTCGAAAGCAGGTATAAGAAAAAAGATGCACTGTTGGTTTCACTTATTATTTCTTGAAAAGAAAAAAAATCCATTTTTAACTAACTCTACTTATGTCTCACTTTAGAAATATATCATAAAACATTTCCTGATAGCAGTAATTAGCAAGGGAATCTAGGAAGGTTCCTAGGTTCCTAACTGCTATATGGAAAGTGGTTAAGGAAAAGAGAGCTGGAAATAAATTTGCCATTTATCAGCATTTCCCATTAAATCTTTGGTTTAATGATGAGGAATTATATTTATTTCTTTGTGTGTATATGTGTGTCTGTAGTGTGTGCATGTAAGTATAGGTGCCTGCAAAGGACAGAGGTTCTGGGTCCCTCTAGAGCTACAGTTACAGGTGGTTGTGGGTCACCTACCATAGGTTCAGGGGAACTGGACTTGAATCCTCTATAAGAGCAGCACATGCTCTAACCACTGAACTATCTTGCCACACTGCTTTTCTATTTCTTCCTTGAAACAATTGTTGTCAGTCACAATAGCTTTAATCCTTTGGAAAATAATAAAAAAAAAACATAGAGAGAAAGTACTTTTAGGCTTATGCAGTTCCCAGAATAATGTAAATAAAAAACAAAGGAACACAATTGTAGCAAAATAATATATACTGCAATAACATGTATTTAAATAGAAGTAATGAATAAATAGTACTCTCTTATGATTATATCTAAAACTGAGTTTATAAGTTAGCCTCAGGCTATTGTAGATAGATTACTTTTGTTTATATTAGATTGATTTTTTTAAAAGAAAGATGTAGTGTGCATTTCTTAGTTTTAGGTCCTGGGTTCCCAGAAGTAACAAGGGAATGGGTTCTACTATTTTCCCAGCTAAAGGCAGTTGTTTGAGAAAAAGAGAGGAAACATAGACAGATATCAAGAGACAAGTAGTGGTAGTTGCCTCTAGTGTGAAGTTTCTGGCCTGCCTTGTGTCATGGTTCAGACCTGCTGCTGCTGCTGCTTATCTGGACTAGCAATTCCAAAGTCCCAAAGAAACACCCAGTTTCATATTTAATATCCCTTTTTAAAATAACTAAGAAAATCCACTTATAACCATCTAATCTTCAACTACATCAAAGACCACACAAGAATATAATATTACCCAAGTAAACAGAAAGTACAAGCAACTTCCAAAATCTAGAAATGATGGAGAATGATACTTTTCTGCCTAGACAGTCACCAAATGTTCCTTTGTAATGTTGAGGCATCCATCTTCAGCCTACAGGCCCAGAGTCTCTGACCTACCTTTCAGTGAAGCAGAACATCTGAAGGACTGTTCTGCCCATTCTGGCATACTTCATCAGTCAGATCTTCTTTTAACATGAAAGATGTCTGGCAGTTTTCTCTGCAAAGCAGGAAACTGAAAGACCATCTCAGCTTGTTCTGCCAAAGTTCAGAGGTCACTTTCCTATGGGTCCTTCAGTTTATACAGCATACTGTCAGACAGTTGAAGCAAGACCAGTTTGTTGTCCAATGGCTAACTTTTGCCACAAAGAAAGTAAATTCCATAATTCTTCAATTCCCACCATCCTTTTGAAGTAGATTCATGTTGCCAGGAGCAGACCTGTCTCATTGTCCAGAAAAGTCTAAGTTCTTAAAATATTTCAAATGCCATATACTGTAGGTCTTTAAAGTGTCTGAAGATTACCTATCTAATTGAAATATATCTTTGTATACCTAAAAAAACTAATGTGACTATAAATTTGGTTATCACAGATGACTATTAATCTGCATTTTTAATTACACATTGCAATTTTAAATGAGTTACATAAGCATCATACCTTAAACAGGAGTAGAAAAATACAAACAACATAACAAAATTGACCTTAAGTTTGTACCAATAATCCAAAATCCATACCAATGTAAAATATTTTGAGATTAACACCTGATTTTTGAATTACAGTAAATTCAGTAATCTGTCTTTTAAAAATTATTCGTATAACCTATTCCCCCTGTTTTTTTAGAAAAAGATTAACTATGATAATTAGCCATTTCTAAAGAAAACAAATCTTCATAAATAATATTTTGGAAATTTAGGTGTAGCTTTCTATTACTATTTCCTGCTGATTAATGGACATTGACAATCTTTTGAGGGTTCTGAGGCTGGATTATCTTAGTCTGTAGCCTTGAAGCTGATGTGACTATTTTTTCCCATCAGAGATTTTCAGGGGGTCTTGGTTGACAGAACCATATTTGTCTGGAAGCAACCCACAGATACTCATCTGTGGAAACAAAAACAGAGCCTCCTTTCCAAAGCAACATGTCCTTAGACACAAATTTAAAGTCAAGATACATTTAAAATATATATATTTGTTTAACTTAGCAGCCTTTGCAATCAATTGTGTTTCTGCAGTTAGCTCATTAACAGTTAAAAATTAAAATAAAACACAATAATAGCTGTAATCTGAACTTTTTGTGTATTTTCCATTTTTACCTGGCTCATTATGTTTTATTACTATATTTTTCTTTTTTAAGAAAATTTCTCTACCCTTTTTCTTTTTTCTTCCAGCTTACATATTCTTTTTTTACACACTTTGTAGCTCTTTCATAGAGTTTTTTCATCTGATTCTGTTTTATTGCCTATTATTAATTGTTTTTTAACCAGAAAAGCTTTTAAAATCCTAGACTATACAGCACTGCTTTGCCTGCTGACTCCTCCCTGCTCTGCTTTCCAACATGGTAGAAACCCTGGAGCTACACTTATTTTCCCAAATCTTAGAATGGTATTAAATATTGTGGAACTTTTGCCACCCCTACTCTGGGGAATCTTAGCATCCACATACTACCAAGTAGAGCACCACTGCCCGCTAGTAGTAGGGTCTCTTAAAGAGTCACACAGCTTTTGCCAATAAAGCTGAGTTAGGAAGCTTCTCTTAGAGGAGCAACATCTGCTCACAACTAACAAACAGAGTGGACCCAAGAAAATGCTGTTACTAAGAAGCCATCTTTGACTCTGTTCCCTTTTTGTTCAATGTAAATAGAAATCTTATATTTATCACATGTATCTTGTTGCTTAAATTGAGTCTTCTGTGAGATTTCAGGAACCGGCTTTGGTTTAAGCTGCCTGTTGAGGATCCGTCATTTTGAAATTCAAGCCTGAGGATGGAGCTCAGTCAGTTCCATGGGACACAGCCCACTCAGATCACTGTTTGGGAGCAGCCAAGCCCCTGGCAACACAGTTAAGAGGTCAGAAGTGAGGATCATGCTTCCTTCAGGCCAAATCAGAGATTTCCACTCCCTGAACTCAGGCCCAGAGATGAGGCACAGCTTTGGCAGGACACAGCCCGCTCAGATGACAGTTTGAGAGCAGCTGAGCACCTCAGCCCACATCTGGGATGCCAGAGGCCCAGAGACAGGGGACAGCTTCGGCAGGTCACAGCCTGAGTAGATCACAGTTGGTGTCATAGCACTGAGACCTCATGGAAGCAGCCAACCATCTGAACACACAGCTGATTAAGGGGCCCCAGACAAACAACCCACTAAAAGCCAACCAAGAAGTAACCAAGAGTAAATTGAGGAAACAATGGGCAGATGCCAGTGCAAGAATACAAAAAACAATACAAAGATCAACAAGACACCACCAGAAGAAGCAAGTGGTTCTAAGTTTCAAGACCTGAACATAACAATGAAAAGTAAACAGAAGGAAATGACCTCAAAAACAGCTTTATGAAACTAATAGAAGCCTTAAAAGAGGATATGAAAAAACTCTCTTAAAGAAATAGAAGAAAATACAAACAGAAAATTGGAAGAGATAAACAAAGCCCTGAAAGAAAATAAAGAAAACAAACAGGTGAAAGAAACATTCCAGGAATTAAAAACTGAAATAGAAGCAATAAAGAAGGTACAAACTGAGACAAAGCTGGAAATAGAAAACCTGAAGAAAAGACCTGCAACCACAGATTCAAGCACAAACAACAGATTCCAAGATATAGATTCTCTTGAGTGAATCTCTGGAGTGGAAGACTCAATAGTGGTAATAGATACATCAGTTAAAGAAAACACTAAAACCAAAAGAGTCACAGAGAATATATGCAAAAAAATCATAAGAAGAAAGGGAGTAAGAGGCTGGAGAATTCTTCCCCAGCAATCCCAGGGAACACATAGCTGATGGCCAGGACTCACCTTCAAGGCAAGTTGTGTCATGATAGACAGACGTCTCTCCAGAGTGCATGACCTGTATCCAGAGACCAGTGAGAGGCATCTCTTAGAACTGCTCAACCCATTGCCCAGAGCAGAGTGAAAGACAGGCATCTCTTCAGACCAGGCGACCTTTTGGCCTGACCAGAGTAAGAGATCTTACAGTCTCCATGTTCAGAGCAGGGAGGAGACACAAAAACCCTGTAACTACAGCTGACTAAGATCATACTAACATCTCACTAAGAGTGAACCAAGGAAGTAATCGGAAGACACCAGTGCAAAAATACATATATAAAGAACAACAAGGCACCACCAGAAGAAGCTGATGGCCCTACAACACCAAGATCTGAACAAAGCAATGAAGAAACAGAAGGAAACAACATAAAAAACACTTTCATGAAAATTAAAGAAGCCTTAAAAGAGGATATAAAAAAAATCCCTTATAGAAATAGAAGAAAATACAAATAAAAAAATTGGAAGAGATGAACAAATCCTTGAAAGAAAACAAAGAAAACCAAGAAAGAGAAAACAACAAAAGAAATATTCCAGGAACTAAAAATTGAATTAGAAACAATAAAGGAGGCATAAAACAAGGCAAAGGAGGCAATAGAAACTCCAAAGAAATGATCTGAAGCTATAGATACAAGTATAACCAACAGAATCCAAGACATGGAAGAGAAAATTTCAGGAGTGGAAGACTCAGTGGTAGAAATAGATAAGTCACTCAAAGAAAACATTAAAACCAAAAAAGCCATAACACAAAACATTTAGGAAATTTGGGATACCATGAAAAGACCAAAACTGAGAACAATAGGAATAGAAGAAGGAGAATAATACCAGCTCAAAGGCACAGATAATGTATTCAATAAAATCATAGAAGAAAACTTTCACAACCTAAAGTAGGAAATGTCTATAACGATACAAGAAGCTTACAGAACAGCAAATAGATTAGACCCCCCCCCCCAAAATTCTGCTTGTCACATAATAATTAAGCCACAAAACATACTGAACAAAGAAAAAATATTAACAACTGCAAAGGAAAAGGGTCAACTTACCTATAAAGGCAGACCCATCAGAATAATACCAGATTATTCAATGGAAACAATAAAAGCAAGAAGGTTCTGGTCAGAAGTTGTAAGAACACTAAATGAGCATGGCTGTCAACCCAGACTACTATACCCGGCAAAACTAGCAATCACCATAGCTGGAGTAAAGAAGATATTCTATGACAAAGACAGATTGAAATAATACCTACCCACAAATCCAGCAATACAGAAAGCACTAGAAGAAAAACTCTAACCTAAGGAACCCAGATACACTCATGAAACCACAAAAAATCAATAATTCCAGAGATGAAAAGACCCAAGAAAGAAAATGCACACAACTACCACCACAAATAACTATTTTTGAATAACAATCAGTGGACATTAATATATCAATGAATACAATTCACCTATAAAAACACACACTAACATGAACACATAAACAAAAGCCAACCTTTTGCTGCGTACAAGAAACACATCTCAACTTCAAAGGCAGACACAGGCTCAGAGTAAAGGGCTGAGAAAATATTCTTCCAATCCAATGTCCCCAAGAAACAAGCAGGTGTTGCCATCCTAATATCAAACAAAGTAGACTTCAAACTAAAATCAATCAAAAAAGACCAGGACAGACATTACTTAATAATCTCAGGAAAAATTGATTAAAATGAGATCTCAATCCTGAACATTTATGCCCCTAATATAAGGGTAGCTTCATATGTAAAAGAAACACTACTAAAGCTTAAACCACACATCAAATATCACACTCTAATCATGGGAGACTTCAATACCCCCGTTTCACCCTTGGATAGGACAACTAAACAAAGACTCAACAGAGAAATAAGAGACCTAACAGATGTTATGATGCAAATGGACTTAATAGATATTTATAGAAGCTTCCATTCAAACACAAAAGGATATACATATTTCTCAGCAGCCCATAGAAATTCTTCTAAAATTGACCACATAATTGGTCACAAAGCAAGCATCAATAGATACAAAAAAATGGTAATAACCCCTTGTGTCATATTAGAACACCATGGTCTAAAGTTAGAATTCAACAACCACCAAAATCACAGAAAGCCTACAAACTCATGGAAACTAAACATCTCTATATTGAACCACCACTGAGTCAGAGAAGAAATTAAGAAAAAAATTAAAGACTTCCTAGAATTTAATTTAATGAAAATTAATTCACAACATACCCAAACTTGTGGGACACAATGAAAGCAGTCCTAAGAGGAAAATTCATGCCTATATGAAAAACCTAGAGAAATTCCACACAAGAGACCTAACATAACAATTCAGCTGAAGGCTTTAGAACAATTAGAAGTAAACTTACCTAGAAGGAGTAGATGGCAGGAAATAATCAGTCTTAGGGCTGAAATCAGTACAATAGAAACAATGAGAACAATACAAAGAATCAATGAATGAAAAAGTTGGCTATTTGAGAAAGTCAACAAGATAGACAAACCCTTACCCAAACTAACCAAAAAGCAGAGAGAGTGTATTTAAATGAACAGAATCAGAAATGAAAAGGAAGACATAACAACAGACACCCAGGAAATCCAGAGAATTATTAGGTCATACTTTGAAAATCTATACTCTACTAAAATGGAAAACCTAAAAGAAATGGACAGCTTCCTGAACAAGCATCAATTACCAAAATTAAATGAAGAATAGATTAAAGACCTAAACAGACCTATAACACCAAAGGAAATAGAAGCTGTTCTTAAATATAAAAAGCCCAAAGACTAGATGGTTTCACTGCAGAACTCTATCAGACATTCAAAGAAGAGCTAATGCCAATACTCCACAAACTGTTCCCTACAGTAGAAACTGATGGAACACTGTCAAACTACTTTTATGAGGACACAATTATCTGATACCCAAGCCACTCAAAGATGCAACTAAGAAAGAGAATTACAGACCAATATCTTTCATGAATATTGGTGCAAAAATACTCAACAAAACTCTGGCAAACCAATTACAACAACATATTATAAAAGTCATCCACCACAGTCAAATAGGCTTCATTCCAAAAATGCAGGGATGGTTCAACATATGAAAAACTGAGAATGTCATCCATCATATACACCAATGGAAAGAAAAAAACTCCCATGATCATCTCCTTAGATGTTGAAAAGGCTTTGACAAAGTCCAACACTCCTTTATGATAAAAGCTCTGGAAAGAACAGGAATACAGGGAAAATGCCCAAATATAATAAAGGCAATATACAAGAGGCTTATGACAAACATCAAGCTAAATGGAAAGAAATTCAAAGCAATCCCACTAAACTGACAAACTAGACAAGGCTGTCCCCTCTCTCTTTATCTATTCAGTATAGTTCTCAAAGTTTCAGCCAAAGCAATAAGAGAACAAAAGGAGCTTAAGGGAATTCAAACTGGAAAAAAAAAGTGAAATTATCTCTACATAATTGACCCACAAAATTCTACCAGGGAATGTTCTATAGCTGATTAACACCTTCAGCAATGTAGGTGATATCTCAACATTGTTTTGATTTGCATTTTTCTAATAGCTAAAGATGTTGAGGACTTATACAAGTGCCTTTCAGCCATTCGTAATTCTTCTGCTGAAAATTCCCTTTTTAGTTCTGAATTCCATTTTTTGATTGGGTTATTCAAGGTTTTGGGCTCTAGTTTCTTGAGTTCTCTATATATTTAAGAGTCAGTCTTCTGTCACTTGTAAGGTTGGTGAAAATCTTTTCCTATTCTGTAGGTTGTCATTTTTATCTTTTTAACAGTGTTCTTGGCTTTACAGAAGCTTCTCCGTTTCAGAGGGTCCCACTTATTTTGAGTGTTTCTTAGTGTCTGTGCTACTGGTGTTATATATACGAAGTGATTCCCCCATGCCAATTTGTTGGAGGCTATTTCTCACTTTCTTTTCTATCAAGTTTGAAGTGGCTGGGTTTATATTGAGGTCTTTGATCCACTTGGATTTGAGTTTTGTGCAGGGTGACAGGCTTAGATCTATTTGTATTTTTCTACACATCTAGAGACGCCAATACCTTTAGTTAAAGATACTATCTTTTTTCCATTGAATATTTTCAGCCTCTTTGTCAAAGATCAGGTGTTCACAGGTTTTTGGGTTAATGTCAGGATCTTCATTTCTATTCCATTGATCCACAAGTCTGTTTTTATGCCAGTACCAGGCTGTTTTTATTACTGTAGCTGTATAGAATAACTTGAAATCAGGGATGGTGATGCCTCCTGAGGTTATTTGTTGAGCAAAATTACTTTGGCAATTCTGGCTTTCCTGTTATTTTAAATGAAATTGAGTATTGTTCTTTCAATGTCTGTAAAAAATTGTGTTGGAATTTTGATAGGCAGTGCATTGAATCTGTAGATTGCTTTTGGTAGAATTGTCATTTTTACTATGTTGATCTTTCCATTTTCTGATATCCTCTTCAATTCCTTTCCTCAGTGATTTAAAGGTTTTGTAAAATAGATCTGTTACTTCTTTGGTTATAGTTACTCCAAGGCACTTAATACTATTTGCAGCTATTATAAAGGGTGATTTTTTTTCCCTTATTTCTTTTTCAGCCCTTTTATCGTTAGTGTATAGGAGGGCTAATGATTGCTTTGAGTTAATCTTCTATCCTGTTACATTGCTGAAGGTATTTATTAGCTGTAGAGTTTCCCTGGTAGAATTTTATGGATCACTTATGTATACAATCATATCATCTGCAAATAGAGATAGTTTTACTTCTTCTTTTCCAATTTGTATCCCCCTAGTCTCATTTCATTCTCTTATTGCTTTAGCTAAAATGTTAAGAACAATGTTGAATCAATAAAGGGAGAGAGGACATCCTTGTTTAGTTCCTGATTTTAGTGGGATTTCTTTGAGTTTTTCTCCATTAAGTTTGAGGGTGGCAGTCAGCTTATTGTAAATTGCCTTTGTTATATTGAGATATTTTCCCTGTATTCCTCATCTCTCTAGGACTTTTTATCATAAAGGAGTTTTGGGTTTCGTCAAAAGTGTTTTTTTTTCCTTCAATTTGTTTATATGGTGGATGAAATTTACAGTTTTTCATATGTTCAACCATCTCTGCGTTTCTGGGATGAAGCTTACTTGATCATGGTGTATGATATTTTTTATATGTTGTTGCATACGGTTTGCCAGAATTTTTTTTTTATTATAAATAAAGAAGTCACATTTACTATCCCTGTATATCCTTAATCTAGGTACCTTCCTCCTCCCTTCCCCCTTCCACCTTATCAGGTCATTCTTTCTTCTGCACATCACCCCATTCCCCATGGGCAGGCAATCCCATGGTACCAAGGTCCCAATATTGCTTAGTTCAGCCGCCACTCCTGGCAAATCCACTTTTCTCCCTAAAACATCAACACTTAGTAAAATGTTCCACTAGGGGAAGTGGGTCCCAAGGGGTCAGTCCAGGGTGTTTCCAATCCCAATCCCAAGCTGTTCAGTGGTTGTGGTTTGCAGCTTGGGCATGCTTTGCTTTTTTTTTTTTCTTTTATGGTTTAGAGTCCACTAATGAGTGAGTACATCCCCTTCTTATTTTTCTGGGTTTGTGGTACCTTGCTCAGGAGGATATTCTTCAAATCCATCCATTTGCCTGCAAATTTTAGGATATCATTTTGTCTTACTGCTGAGTAGTACTCCATTGTGTAGATGTACCACAGTTTGTTAATCCATTCTTCAGTTGAGGGGCATCTAGGTTGTTTCCAGGTTCTTGTTATTACAAATAGCGCTGCTATGAACATAGTTGAGCCAATGCCATTGGAATGCAACTGTGCATATTTTGGGTATACACCCAGAAGTGGTATTGCTGAATCCTTGGGGAGATTGATTCCCAGTTTTCTTAGAAACCACCATACTGCATTTCAGAGTGGCTGAACAAGCTTACACTCCCACCAACAATGGAGGAGTGTTCCTCTTGCTCTAAAACCTCTCCAGCATATGTTGTCATCTGTGTTTTTTATCTTAGCCAATCTGACAGGTGTCAGGTGGTATCTCAAAGTTGTTTTGATTTGCATTTCTCTGAGGCTAAAGATGATGAGCACTTTTTCAAGTGCCTTTCAGCCATTCGTAATTCTTCTGCTGAGAATTCCCCTTTTAGTTCTGAATCCCATTTTTTGATTGGGTTACTCAAGGTTTTGGGCTCTAGATTCTTGAGTTCTTTATATATCTTAGAGATCAATCCTCTATCACTTGCAGGGTTGGTGAAAATCTTTTCCCATTCTATAGACTATCAATTTGTCCTATTGACAATGTCCTTGGCTTTACAGAAGCTTCTCAGCTTCAGGAGATCCAATTTATTGATTGTTGGTCTTAGTGTCTATGCCACTGGTGTTATATTTACGTAGTGGTCCCTTGTGCCAATTTGTAGAAGTGTATTTCCCATTTTCTTTTCTATCAAGTTCAAAGTGGCTGGGTTTATGTTGAAGTCTTTGATCCACTTGGATTTGAGTTTTATGCAGGGTGACAGGCTTGAATCTATTTGCATTTTTCTACACACTACCATCCAGCTATGCCAACACCATTTGTTAAATATACTATCTTTTTTCCATTGAATATTTTCGGTCTCTTTGTTGAAGATCAGGTATTCATAGGTTTTTGGGTTAATGTCTGGATCCCCATTTCTGTTCTATTGATCCACAAGTCTGTTTTATGCCAGGCTGTTTTTTATTACTGTAGCTCTATAGTATAAATTGAAGTCAGGGATGGTGATGCCTCCTGAGGTTATTTGTTGAGCAAAATTGTTTTGGCTATCCTGGCTTTCCTGTTATTCTAAATGAAATTGAGTATTGTTCTTTCAAGGTCCAAAAAATATTGTGTTGGGATTTTGATGGGCGATGCATTGAATCTATAGATTGCTTTTGGTAGAATTGCCATTTTTACTATGTTGATCCTACATATCCAGGATATGGGAGAGCTTTCCATTTTCTGATATCCTCTTCAATGATTTAAAATTTTTGTCAAATAGGTCTGTTACTTCTTTGGTTATAGTTCCTCCAGGGTATTTAATACTATTTGAAGCTCTTATAAAGGGTGATGTTTCCCTTATTTCTTTTTCAGTCCTTTTATCTTTAGTGCATAGGATGGCTAATGATTCCTTTGAGTTAATCTTGTATCCTGCTATATTGCTGAAGGTGTTTATCAGCCATAGACGTTCCTTGGAAGAATTTTGTGGGTCGCTTATGTATACAATCATATCATCTGCAAATGGAGATAGTTTCACTTCTTCTTTTCCAATTTGTATCCCCTTAATCTCCTTTCATTCTCTTATTGCTTTAGCTAAAACTTTGAGAACTATATTGAATAGATAAGAGGAGAGAGGACATCCTTGTTTAGTTCCTGATTTTAGTGGGATTGCTTTGAGTTTTCTCCATTAAGTTTGATGGTGGCTGTCGGCTTCTTGTAGATCACCTTTATTATATTTAGATATCCTTCCTGTTTTCCTGATCTTTCCAGAGCGTTAATCATAAAGGAGTTTTGGATTTTGTCAAAGGCTTTTTCAGCATCTAAGGATATGATCATGTGGTTTTGCTCCTTTAAAAGTTTGTTTATATGATGGACAATGTTTACAGTTTTTTGTATGTTAAACCAACCTTGCATTTCTGGGATGAAGCCTACTTGGTCATGGTGGATGATATTTTTATGTAATGTTGTATACGGTTTGCTAAAATTTTGTTGAGATTTTAGCATGAATATTCGTGAGGGAAATTGGTCTGTAGTTCTTCTTTGTTGTGTCTTTGAGTGGTTTGGGTATTAGGGTAACTGTGGCCTCATAAAAGGAGTTTGGCAATATTTCTTCAGTTTCCACTGTGTGAAATAGTTTGAGGAGTGATGGTAGTATATCTTCTTTGAATGTCTGGTAGAATTTTGCACTGAAACCATCTGGACCTGGGATTTATTTTTGGGGAGGCTTTTAATGACAGCTTCAATTTCCTTAAGGGTTATAGGTCTGTTATGTAATTAATCTGTTTTTTATTTAATTTTGGTAAATTGTACCTGTCCAGAAAGCTGTCCATTTCTTCTAAGTTTTCCATTTTGTGGAATATAGATTTTCATAGTATGATCCGATAATTCTCTGGATTTCCTGGGGGTCTGCTGTTATGTCCCCCTTTTCATTTCTGATTTTGTTGATTTGGATACACACTCTCTCCTCTTTTTTATCAGTTGGGATAAGGGCTTATCTATCTTGTTGAATTTCTCAAAGAACCAACTCTTTGATTCATTGATTCTTTATATTGTTCTTTTTGTTTCAATTACATTGATTTTAGATCTATGTTTTATTATGTCCTGCCATCTACTTCTTCTAGGTAAGTTTGCTTCTAATTGCTCTAAGGCTTTCAGCTGAGCTGTTAGTTCTCTAATGTGGGATTACTCTAAGTTTTCCATATAGGCATCTAGCACTATGAATTTTCGTCCTAAGACTGCTGTCATTGTGTCCCACAAGTTTGGGTACGTTGTGGATTCATTTTCATTAAATTCTAGGAATACTTTGATTTCTTTTCTAATTTCTTCCTTTTCCCAGAGATGGTTCAGCTGAGTGATATTTAGTTTCCATGAGTTGGTAGGCTCTCTTTGATTTTTGATGCTGTTGAACTCTAACTTTAGGCCCTGGTGGTCTGATATGTTACAAGGGATTATTTCTTTTCTTTTTTTTTTTGTATCTGTTGATATTTGCTTTATGACCAAGTATGTGGTCAATTTTCGAGAAAGCTTCATGAGGAGCTGAGAAGTATGTATATTCCTTTGCATTTGGGTGGAAGCTTCTGTAAATATCTATTAAATCCATTTGTATCATAATCTCTGTTAGACTCCTTATATCTCTGTTAAGTCTCTGTCTGGTTGACCTATCCAGAGGTGAAAGTGGGGCATTGAAGTCTCCCACTATTAGGGTGTGAGAATTGATGTGGGATTTGAGCTTTAGCAGTGTTTCTTTTACATAGGTAGGTGTCCTTACATTAGGGGCATAAATATTCAGAACTGAAATCTCCTCTTGACCAATTTTTCCTGTGATGAATAAGTAGTGACCATCATGGTCCCTTTTAATTGCTTTTAGCTTAAAGTCTACTTTGTTAGATATTACGATGGCAACCCAGCTTGTTTCTTAGGACCATTTGTCTGGAAAATCTTTTCCCAACCCTTTACTCTGACCCTGTGTTTGTCTTTGTGGCTGAGGTGTGTTTCTTGTAGGCAACAGAAGGATGGCTTCTGTTGTTGTATCCATCTTGTTAATGTGTGTCTTTTTATTGATGAGTTGAGTCCATTGACATTAAGGGATATTAGTGACTTCTGATTGATACTTCCTGTTATTTTTGGTGGTAACTTGTTTGTATTTCCTTTCTCTGGGGTATTCTTCTGTGGAATTATTGATTGTTTATGGTTTCATGGATGTATTTGGCATCCTTAGGTTGAAGTTTTTCCTCTAATGCTTTCTGGAGGACTGGATTGGTAGATAGATATTGATTAAGTCTGACTTCATCATGAAATATCTTGTTTACTCAATCTATGGTGATTCATAGTTTTGCTGGTACAGTAGTCTAAGTTGGCAGCCATGCTCTTCTATTGTCTGTATAACTTCTGACCAAGCCCTTGTAGCTTTCATTGTTTCCATTGAATAGTCAGGTGTTATTCTGATGGGTCTGCCTTTATATGTAAGTTGGTACTTTTCTTTTGCAACTCTTAAAATTTTTTCTTTGTTCTGTATGTTTTGTGGTTTGATTATTATGTGGCATGCTGGCTTTCTGGGGGGGGCATATCTATTTGGTGTTCTGTAAGCTTTTTGCATCTTTATAGGCATTTCTTTCTTCAAGTTAGGAAAGTTTTCTTCTGTAATTTTATTGAATACTTCATCTGTGCCTTTGAGCTTGTATTCTTCTCCTTCTTTTCTATTCCTATTATTCTCAAGTTAGGTCTTTTCATGGTGTCCCAGATTTCCAGAACATTTTGTGTTGATGCTTTTTTGGTTTTAGTGTTTTCTTTGACTGATATATCTGTTTGAGCTACTGAGTCTTCCACTTCAGAGATTCTCTCTTCCATCTCTTGGATACTTTTGTTTATGCTTGTATCTATAGTTCCAGTTTTTTTCTTCAGGTTTTTTTATTTTTATCTTTGCCTCATTTTGTGCCTTTTCTATTGCTTCTATTTCAGTGTTTAGTTCCTGGCATGTTGTTTTCATTTTTTTGGTTTACCTTTTCTTGGTGTTCTTTCAAAGATTTGCTCATCACTTTCAATTTTTTGTTTGTATTTTCTTCTATTATTTTAAGGGACTTTTTCATATTTTCTTTGAGGGCTTCAATGATCTTCTTAAAGGTATTTTTGATGTTGCTTCTTTCTGCTTCCTCTTCATTGCTTTGTTTAGTTCTTGTAGTTGTAGAACCACCACTTTCTTCTGGAGTTACCTTGTTGTTCTTTATATTATTACATGTATTTTTGCACTGGTGTCTGCCCATGACTTCAGTGGTTCATGATTAGGTGGCTCCTGGTCAGTTGTGGCAAGAGGGCTTGCGTGTCTCCTGTCGCCTCTGAGCAAGGAGTCTGCTCAATCTCTGACTCTGCTCTGGGAAGGGGTCTGAGTTTTAAGTTCTCAATCCTTCTCTGCTGATGCAGTTGGAGGCAGGGTGGCTGTGCAAGTTCCCTTGTTTTAGTAGTATTAGCTGGAGGAGCCCCTCACAGCCAAACTCTATTCCTGTCTGCTAAGGAGTGTGTGTAGACATGCACCAAAGACAGAACACTGTCCCAGAACTTGACTTTTCTGGGCAGGGATTGGGATTCAGGCGAAGGGGCCTGTTGACCTCAACTCACTTCTGGGCAGAGTTTGAGTCTGGATTTCATAGTCCTCAGTCCTTCTCTGCAGTTGGAGGCCTTTTGCTGAGAATTTTAGCATCAATATTTATGAGGGAAATTGGTTTGTAATTCTCCTTTGTTGTGTCTTTGTGTGACTTCGTTATTAGGGTAATTGTGACATCATAAAAAGATTTTGGCAATATTCATTCAGTTTCTACTGTGTGAAACAGTTTGAGGACTGTTGGTAATAGCTCTTCTTTGAATGTGTAGTAGAATTCTGCACTGAAACCATCGAGAGTTGGACTGTTTTTTTACTTGGGGGGCTTTAAATGACAGCTTCAATTTCTTTTAGGGTTATAGTTCTATTTAGGTATTTAATCTGATCTTGATTTAATTTTGGTAAATTGTATCTGTCCAAAAAGCTGTCCATTTCTTCTAGATTTTCTACTTTTGTGGAATATAGATTTTCAAAGTATGACCTGATAATTCTCTGTATTTCCTGGGGGGTCTGTTGTTATGTCCCCCTTTTCATTTCTGATTTTGTTGATTTGGATACTCTCTCTCTGCTTGTTGGCTAGTTTGGGTAAGGGTTTATCTATTTTGTTGATTTACCCAAAGAACCAACTCTTTGATATATTGATTCTTTGTATTGTTCTTTTTGTTTCAACTGTATTGATTTCAGCTCTAAGTTTGATTATTTCCTGCCATCTACTTCTTCTGGGTGAGTTTGCTTCTAATAAGGCCTTCAGCTGTACTATTAGTTCTCTTGTTTGGGATTTCTCTAGGTTTTCTTATAGGCATCTAGTGCTATGAATTTTCCTCTCAAGACTGCTTTCATTGTGTCCCACAAGTTTGAGTATGTTGTGGATTCACTTTCATTAAATTCTAGGAAGTCTTTGGTTTCTCTCTTAATTTCTTCTTTGACCCAGAGGTGGTTCAGCTGAGTCATGTTTAGTTTCCATGAGTTGGTAGGCTTTCTGTGATTTTTCTTGTTGTTAAACTCTAACGTTAGGCTCTGGCGGTCTGATATAATACAAGGGATTATTTCCATTTTTTGTATCTATTAATATTTGCTTTATGAGTAATTATGTGGTCAATTTTAGAGAAAGCTCCATGTGATGCTAAGTAATATGTATATTCTTTTGCATTTGGGTAGAAGCTTCTGTAAATATTTATTAAATCCATTTACATCATAAAGTCTGCTGGATTCCTTATTTCTCTGATGAGTCTTTTTCTGGTTGACCTATCCAAGGGTGAAAGTGGGGTATTGAAGTCTCCCACTATTAGGGTGTGAGAATTGATGTAGAATTTAATGTTTAGTAGTGTTTCTTTTACATAGACAGGTGTCCTTATAATATAATGAATTATAATATAATTATAAATCTTAAATATTCAGGATTTAAATCTCATATTGGTCAATTTTTACTGAGATGAATAAGTAATATTCACCCTGCTTTCTTTCTTTTAAGATTTTATTTATTTATTTATTTATTTATTTATTTATTTATTATACAGTATTCTTTCTGCATATATGCCTGTCTGCAGGCCAGAAGAGGGTGCTGTTGTCATTGTGAGCCACTAAGTGGCTGCAGGAATTGAACTCAGGACCTCTGGAAGAACAGCCAGAGTTCTTAACTGCTGAGCCATCTCTCCAGCTCCCCTGGAGAGATGATTTAATTGATTTTAGGTTGAAGTCTACTTTGTTAGATATTAGCAAGGCAACACCAACTTGTTTCTTAGGACCATTTGATTGGAAAATCTTTTCCCAACTCTTTACTTTGAGCCTGTTTCTATCTTTAAGGTTGAGGTGTGTTTCTTGTATGCAGCAGAAGGATGGCTTCTGTTTTTTTATTCATCGTGTTAGTGTGTGTCTTTTTATAGGTGAATTGAGTCTATTGATATTAAGGGATATTAGTGACCACTGATTGCTGTTTCCTGCTATTTTTGGTGGTAGCTTGTATCTATTTCCTTTCTCTGTTCTTTTCTTCTTTGGGATTAACGACTGTTTTTAGTTTCATGGGTGTATCTGGGATCCTTCGGTTGGAGTTTTCCCTCTAATGCTTTCTGAAGGGCTGGATTTGTAGACTGGTATTGTTTAAGTCTGACTTTGTCATGAAATATTTTGTTTACTCCATCTATGGTGATTGATAGTTTAGCTGGGTATACTAGTCTAGGTTGGCAACCATGCTCTTTTATTGTCTGTATAACTTCTGACCAAGACCTTCTTGCTTTCATTGTTTTCATTGAACAGTCAACTGTGATTCTGATGGGTCTGCATTTATAGGTAAGTTGGCCCTTTTGCAGCCCTTAATTTTTTTCTTTGTTCTGTATGTTTTGTGGCTTAATTATTATATGGTGAGCAGAATTTTTTGGGGGTGATCAAATCTATTTGGTGTTCTGTAAGCTTCTTGTATCTTTATAGACATTTCCTTCTTTAAGTTGTGAAAGTTTTCTTCTATGATTTTATTGAATACATTATTTGTGCCTTTGAGCTGGTATTCTTTTTCTTCTTTTACTCCTATTATTCTCAGGTTAGGTCTTTTCATGGTGTCCCAAATTTCCTGAACATTTTGTGTTATATCTTTTTTGGTTTTAATGTTTTCTTTGACTGATATATCTATTTCTCCTATTGAGTCTTCTACTCCAGAGATTCTCTCTTCCATCTCTTAGATTCTATTGGTTATGCTTGTGTCTATAACTCCAGCTCTTTTCTTCAGTTTTTTTTATTTCTACTTTTGCCTCATTTCATGCCTTTTTATTGCTTCTATTTCAGTTTTTAGTTCCTGGAAAGTTTCTTTCATTTATTGGTTTTCCTTTTCTTGTTTTTTTTCCCCTAAGGATTTATTCATGTCTACCAATTTTTTGTTTGTATTTTCTTCTATTTCTATAAGGGAATTTTTTATATCCTCTTTTAAGGCTTCAATAATCTTTATAAAGGTGATTTTGCTGTTGTTTTCTTTTGTTTCCTCTTCATTGCTCTGTTCAGGTCTTGTAGTTGTAGAACTACCAGTTTCTTCTGGTGTTGCCTTGTTGTTCTTTGTATTATTATATGTATTCTTGCACTGGCTTCTGCCCATGGCTTCAGTGGTTTACAATTAATCAGCTCCTAGTCAATTGTTACTATACAGCTTGTGTGTCTCCTGTCTGCTTAGAGCAAGTGGTCTGCTTGATATCTGACTTTATTCTGGGCAGGTGTCTGAGTTTCAAAGGCCTCAGTCTTTCTGTGATGATGCAGTTTCCCCTGGAGGCAGGGCCCAGCTCTGAGAAGTCCCTTTATTTTTAAGGGTCACTGGAGGAGGCCCCTCATAGCTAAAGTCTAGGTCCTGTCTGCTAGCAAATGTCTAAAATCAGACCCTTGTGTGTGACCCCAATCCCCAAGAAGAATTCTCTGGATGGGTGTCCCAGGAGCTGGAATCTGCTTACCTCTGACTCTGCTCTGGACAGGGGTCTGACTTTCAAAGGCTATGATCAGTTTATTTATGCCTGCTGATGCCCTTACTCTTTTTGAGTTCACTTATCGGCCCATATCAGAGTCTAGTCTCTAGGTTCTTGTGTTCTGGAATGAGAAATTACACAAGGTCTGAGGTTAGTGATAGAAACAGAGAAGAAATCAGAGGAAGGAAAGAAAGGGGAGGAAGTAGACTAGAGTTGGGGAAAGGTTAGAGCTCTGTGTCCCATGCCCTAGGCCCAGAGCCTTTGTGTAGTGCATTTGTTTTGTGTGCTTGCTGCTGCTGTAGGTAATGTTGTGATTTAGAGAGTGGGCTTCCTCTCTGCCACTAGGTTTGCTCATCTGCTAATTTTGAGTTAACTTGATTCTGCTGTAAGCTGAATCTCTCTTATTTAATGGAAGGGAAAAATTCATAAAAGGAGGAGCAAGGTTTATTTTATTTGAGATACTATTTACTTAGTATAGCAGGATTCATTTTTTTCCTTGAATGAGACTCTGAGACAATCCTCCTTTCCTCTGTTATATTACTATGTTTTATCACAGGTATCACTAATGTCTTGTGTGTGCATGATGATGCTCCATAAGCAGAAAAAAATTCCACCCACCTTGTTCTATTTAGGTAGGTAAAGCTTTACTTCAATTGACTGTAGAAAGAAAAGACTAAAGTGAGTTGGTGGGGGAAACCAAGTCAGAGGGAGAGATAAATAATACTAAAAAGCCACAAGAATCCTATTATATATTTACCTAAAATTACATATAGTGTATATGGATGATATATATCTGTATAGTTTTTTAATCAAGTTACATCACTTATGATTATAATGTTCTAAGAGTCATAGACTAAAAAAAAATATAATACTAGGTCTGAAAAATCTCTTTTTGAATTGCTAGTCAAGGGAAATACAAGAAATTCACCAAATGATATAGTTTATTGCTGCCACCCTTAGTTGTTTCATAGAATTTGAAGGAAGTACTTCTTAACAAAGGCACTCCACACTTCTGACACAGGAGTTAGAAAAATTAAACTGTAACTAACCTGGAATACTCCTCTTTGAGGAATTGGTCATAGAGTATTGGAAGATGCTATGGAAACAAGCAAGGTAGAAAACTCATCAACATAGTCCTCCCAGCTGTAACACCTGTGAACTGCAATAATGACTGGCATGGCAAGTTATACTCAAAGGTTCAATAGAAGCACTTACATCTTGGGGGTTACCAACAGCTATCTAACTAAGTTTAGGCCTAATCAACATAAGGGAATTCATGCCTATTATTATAAACTGAACCAATTACTTATGGCTGATAAGACCATGGAGCTTAGAGGAGAAGCTACTACTTCCAGTTTCACAACTATTGCAATTTCTAAGTATATCCTAAATATTCATATCCACAGATAAGTGTAGCTCTCACCTCTTATCAAAGGAGCTTTTTTTTTCTTCAGTGATTGAAATCATTACTGAAATTCACAATTGGTCAAAATGCAGAGAACTACTGTCACTGAGTGCACAGCTCCAACTGATACTACCTTTTCTACACATAAGGCTCAGAGGACCTTGTGGAAAAGGGCCTGGGGGATTATAAGAGCCAAAGGACCAGAAGATTTGTCACAAGATTTTTGTCTTCTATGAATAACATAGAATCTGCAACCATGAAATCCCAACAGTGTGATTAAACAAGTCCTGAACAATACTTGTTGACATGCTAATGTGGATAGGAGAAATCTCCCAGAGAGTACTCCTCTAGATGAAGAGCTACAGGCCATTAATGGCTGAGAAAGGGAGAAGCAGTCTTCCCTAGGGATGAGCTACCTACTTGGTTATTCAATTCCAAATGGCTATCCCTAAAAACACACATGTAAAGCAACACTAAATGCACTTAGTAGTTTGCATTTATAAATTCATGAAGCAATAATCATTAAAGAAAAAGAGGCCATAAATTTAAGAGAGAGTGGGTATGAGAGATGACATGGGAATTATAATAAGAAGAGGGAGGGGAAACTATGTAAATACTGTACTTGTGTGCAAAGTTCTCAAAAATATAAATAAAATTTTAAATAAAACACAAAGGACTGAGGATGTCGCTCAGTGGGAGAGCACTTGCTTACCTTGAGTGAAGCCTTAGTTCTATGTCCAACTCTGAAAATAAAAGTAAATAAATGACCAAAATTCTACAGCATAATCACATTCTAGTGAATACTTGGGGTGTTTGGTTTCTTAAAATGTTTTGGCCATTCCCTCAACAAATATTTGTGATGTAATTAGCATCGTGTATAGCACATTTAAGTCTACCTTTCTTTAGATATAAATTCTCTTCACATCTCTCTAAAGCTTATAGTTATGAAACTATCAAGAAGAATGTGGAGTGATAAGATCCTATTCACACATCACAGTGAGGCAATTTGGTCTCTTTGTCTCAATAATTATGATCATAGTCATTGTTCATTGAGCATTGATCTGCAGTGAACATTCTGCTCAAATGCTTTCCATGTGTTTATTCTTAATACTCATGAAACCTTTCTAGAAGGCACAATTATTATTCTTATACTAACTTGTATCTGTTTGTGTTAGTAGGTGGGTAGGTAAATGAAGAACCTCCTGCTGTGTTTAGCATATATAGCAATTAAGTGGCAAAGTAACATATGAAACAGGCTGATTTTAGTGTTTTCTTATGCATTGAGACAAAATGCATTTGAATACTGGGTCCCCAGTTGGTAGCACTGTTTGGGGGAGGTTTAGATTTTCAGCTTGTTGGAGTAAGTACACCTTTGAGAACAACTTTGAGAGAAAGCCTTGCATCACTTTCAGCTCACTCTTTCTGATTTGTGCTGATGTTTGAGATGTGAACTTCTGAATATGGGGTGGAGGCAGCCTAAGAGAGAGATAGATGTTTCAGGCAACAAAGCTGGAGGGAAGCCATTCAAGTTTCATGAAATTCAAGTCCCAAACATTGGATATAGAGCTACAGAATTTATCATTTTCTCTGCTGGGGTCCATCTGGCTTTGGTCCAGTATTTCCTTAATATGTCCCCATTCTTTCCTTTGGAATGGTAATTCTTCACCATTTTATTGTTGGGAGTGTGTAATTTGCATTTTGATTTTACAGGGTGCTACAGTTAAGAGATTACCTTGAATTTCAGAAGATACTGGTCTTTTAAACAGTGTTGAAACTATGAAAGACTATGGAGACATTTGAAGTCTGATTAAATATATTTTCACTATGACATGTCTATGGCCCAGTAGGGTCAGAGAGTGCAATGTGGTGGTTTGAATGAGAAATTTCCCCTAGTGTCTTCAGCATTTAAACACTTGGTACTAGTAGGTGACACTGTTTGGAGAGGTCACTGGAGGTGGGCTTTGAGATTAAAAGCCTCCTGCATCTTCTGTTTTCTCTATCTGTTATGTGCTTGTGGATGAGACATGTGTTCTTACCTGGCTACAAAAATGAGCAGTAATAATGTGGATATATTTGTGTTAGCACTGTTATTTTCCTAGCTACTTGTTATGTAGCAACTCTTTCCAAAAGACTCAAAATAGAATTTTTACAATGCTTCTAAGCAGGATGTAGGAGGCAAAAGATTTATTAAGTATTAACTTCTCTGGAATTCTTGTTTATAAAAATCACATAGCCTCTCCTCATTTGATGTTGGTCCAGGTCCCTCACCTGCAGAGCTCTGACATTTAGCATATTTGTTTTCCTGTTTATCCATCGTTGTTGCAGAAGGTTGATGGAATGATAGTACCCCTATTACAATCTTCCAGAGTTTGTAGGGTTTAAACATGTCACAGAGGAGGACTTCCTGAATGCTATAATCTATCTCATAAGCATTTTCAGACGAGCTAAATACTATCTTCTGCTTTCTAATTCACTGTCTTGACCCATACAGCCCATGTAGCCAGGTTGGGTGAAAATAGAATTTTCCATGGTCATAGTTCATTCATCAGTAACTCAGCAGTTGTTCCTGACCCATAATTCAGAAATAATGAATGTGCAAACAGTGTATTAGCAAAAAAAGTAGCTATTGTGATCAGGTCTTACACATGGGAAAATGTTTAATAAACACTGAAGAGTAAAGATATACTGACTTGATTTCAGTATGCTAGGGTTACTAGTTACTAGTTTAAAGTTGATCCGGCTTTCTAGGTAATGTTGCCTTGTAATATGTGAGCAATGCTCAAATAATTCTGATCATACCAAAAATGGTAGAATTTCTCTTTCCCCCATATAAAAGTTAGGGAGCTGATTTTATAGTTGTCATTGTCCAGTGGAGAAATAAAGGCATTGATTCAGGACATTGAAAAGTCACAATTGAAAACTGCTCACAACTGCTCATAGCCTAGTCTTCAAGATAAATGTTGTTTTCACATCTATTTCTGCTGTTTCAACTCATGTCTCACTTCTGCATTGTCATGCACTTCATGCAACACATATCCAAAGCTCCACAGAGTAAGGAGTGAGATAGTCTATATAGAAACAAAGCTAAACATGGAGTCTGAACCCTGATTTTTAATGATGCTGAGTATACTTTTCCAAGCCAGAGACATGGGCAGGAAGACATTGACTTAGCACAAGTTTGTATTGCTCATGACTTCATTCTTAATTGGAACTGGCTAAGAATTTACACAGCAGTCGCTTATATGCCCCGGGGATTACTTTGTACCTGACTTATATGATCTGGAGGTCAACACTAGCTAACTGGGAGACTATTTGTAGTCTATTCTTCTCTGTGGAGATTAGGTGTGAATTGTCTTAACCAAACTTACTCTACAAAGTTTTGTGCCTTTTTGTTTCCTTTCACAGAAGACTATATTTATTTTTAATGCAGGTTTTGAAAGCTCTGCAGTATACTTTATTTCACCAATTCCTTGATCTCTTTCATTATTTCTATGTATGGTAGGTACGAATGCAAGCACACCAGTAAATGTGAGCAGCCTAGGGAGCTGGTTGTTGTATGGAAAATATAACTTCTTTGGGCTTCTCCACAGGGACACCCCCTCCTAGCCCTCTTGTACATCCCTACACATTCTTAGACCCTCAATGTGATCTCTTGTCTTTATCGGAACTTAGTCTGTTTTCTCAGTTGTCTTTTTGTTATTTTTCTAAATCATTAGGTCTCTACATTTTAGAATACTACTGTGTATAAAGATAAGTTACTTCTGTTTCTTTCATGACCCTGCAAAATGGGCAAATGTTGTTTGTTAGTTTGGTCTGTTTTTGGTTTTCGATCTCATAGAGAGCTATGCCCTAACATACAAAAGTACCTGTAGGACCTGCAGTTTGGCACCAGCTCATTCTAAAGAAAAAATGTTTGTGGCAGGATAGTGGGATATGCTGATCCTCCACTTCTCATTGAGGGTTTTGCCTCCTGGAGTTCAGTGAGTTGAACTTGGACTGCTTCTGTGACTCACTTGCATTTCAGAACAATGGTCACCCTATGTAGCTAACGTCTTCCCATTAACAGCAAAGCCACAGTGAAATGGGTGAATCTGGTTTCACTTCCTTTTTCTAAGTCTCTGACTGCCTTTTAACCCAGGTAGAGAGAGAAAGGGAGAATCATACTGTTTGGGACTCAGTTCTTTACTTCTGCTTTCTGATCCTTGTTTACTGTTAGGATTCTGTTCTAGCCTCTGAAGCCATGACTGCCCTGAGTTCTGACATCAAGCTCCATTTAAGAAGAATTCCCACCATCAGACTTTCTCTTTTGTCTTCCTTTTCCCTCACCTGCTAGAAGAACACTCTCAACCTTTCCCCCTCCCTCCCTTCTCTCTTCTCTTCTGTCCCTTTCTTTCTTTCCCTCTCTCCTTCTCTATATTTCTCTTCTCTCTATCTTCATAATAAAAGTCTATGTAGAAGCAGTCTAAGAGTCTCCTGCCACCTCCCACCACATGGGAAATGAAGTCTCTATCTATAGCCATCTGTCTGTTACCCTGGGTAAAGTGCATATCATATCATATCACAACATTTATGCTTTGGCAAACATTATTTTTCCTCCTACAATGCTCTTTGTCTCATGTGAAAGAGCAACTACCAGACCAGTCAGCCTCCTGTCCCATTCTAAACTTTGACTAGCTCCCACCCCTTTATTCCTTTCTACATCAAGCACAGACAAAGAGCAAGAGGCTGAAACAGTGGATTTGACATGAATATTCATTCCAAAGACGAAAATAAGCCTTGTGCTTCTGTGGATCCTATTTATCTTGATTTGTATAATTTTAAATATTACATGGTTAGTAGAGACCACAACACTTCCCACTTTACAATGTTTCTTAAATAGTGTGCAGAGCATTCATTACATAGTATAGATTAAGAAAGAATTGATAAATAGAAAAATGGCAGTATGTTCATGGTAGGAGAAAGAAGCCTCTGTGCTTGAAATTAACAGTGACCTCACTTTATGGCTCCAATTCCTTACATTTTATAAATACCTTCTGTGTGGGACTGCTATTGTGACTGAGATAGCTATGAGGCAATACTGGGATCTTAGGAAACTTATCATCTCATTTGACTTTTTTATTATGGTGCATTGTGAGATATGTAATGAGGTATTAGGAGTTTTGAGGGTACAAAGCTACATCAGTCAGAGAAACAACAACAACAAAAAGATAAAACACAAGAAAGGTTTCAGGAATTTAAAAATGGTCCTGGGTTGACTCCGGCCAGGAAAGCAGGTAGGCTAACTGCACTTCTTCACCTCTCTACCTCTCTCTGCTATTCCAAATCCCATCCCCCAGTCTCATCCCCTGCTCTGCAGCAGAGGCCTGCTGAGCCCCCTTCCCCACACCAACATCTCCAAATCTTCTGCTTCTACCCCCCATACACACTCATTGCTTTATCCCAACCCTCAACACCAGCAGCCACTCCCTGGGAACCCACAGGCCACTTTGATCAAGGAAGTAAAGAAGCTAACTGCAGATCTTTACCTCTCACTCCTCTCCAAGCCCCCTCCCCCAACTCTGCTGCAGAGTTTTAAACCCCCAGTTGACCTCCACGGATCAATAGATCACACAGGTCTTCTCCTGCTAACCTCTCTCCTTCCCCTGATTCATTGCTTTATTCAAGCTCCACCTTCAGTAGGACACTCCAGCCACAGAAGCAGGAAGGTTCTCTGTAGATGTTCGCCTCTTCCTCCATTCCTCTGAGACCAGTCCCCCATTTTCAACTGCAGCTCTGTATAGACCTTCTGCTGTGGCCTCTTCTCACTCTATCTCCATTCCCAGGGACAGATCTGGTGAAACACACCCTTTTAGCTTCCTTCTTCTAGCCCTGCATCATTATTTCTATGTGTCAGATCCACATATCTAGAAACATATTTTACCCAGAACCCCCAGTGGCCACACCTATCAGGATTCCAGAAGAATTTCTTACTAGGCAACCTACAGCCACCATACTCTCCTAAGAACCAGAGAGGGTAACAGAAACTAAGAAACAAAATTTTTATCTGTTATGACCAGAGTTTGACCCCCAGAGAGAGACTACCGGAGACCGTTGCCTGGAATGCAACAGCAAGGTATATTGGCAGCACAATATAAGCCAGGCAGGGAGCATACTTCAAGCTTCTGTGATAACAGAGCAAGAAGTAGTTCCTGTCTTTGGTTACAAGGGATTTTTTTTTTCTTTTGCTGTATACTTTTATTATGATGATGATGATGAACAAAGAAGTCACACTTTCTATCCTTGTATATCCTTATTCAAGGTCCCTTCCCCCTCCCACCACATCAGGTCATTCTTTTCTTCTCCACCACTCCCCATCCCCTCACAAGGGATCTTTTATAGGCAAAAGTTACAACAAAGTTGGTTGCTTGGAGACAGTGTGTTGATGTGACACTGATTGGCTCGTGCTTAGGGTCTAAATTCCCCAATAAAGACACAGACTAACAGAATGAATGCAAAAACAGGTTCCATTCTTCTGTGGTATCTAAGAAACATGCCTTAACTTCCCTAATAGACATCACCTCAGAGTAAAAGGATCAAAAATACTTCAAGCAAATAGACCTAAGAAGCAATCTGGTATAGCCATAAAATCTGATGAAATAGACTTCATGCTAAAACTTTAGAGATGGGGATGAACACTACATACTCATCATAGAAAAAAAAAAAACTACTAAAATAACATTGCATTTCTTAACACCTATACATCAAAAATAAGAGCACCCAAGTTCCTAAAAAGAAAAGCTATTAAAGCTTAAATCACAGAACTTCACAAACCAATGTGGGAGACTTCAATACTATGTTCTTACCAATAGATTATCCAGACAAAAACTAAATAGAGAAATGCTGCTGCTAAATAACACTATAAAACCAATAAACCTATCAGTTACTTACAGATCATTTCACCCAAGCACAATAAAAATATACCTTTTCTTAGCAGCTCCTGAAACTTTTCTTCAAAATTGTTTACATATTCAGAATTTAAGCAAGTTTCAACAGATACAACAAAATTGGAATGACATGTATCCTACTGCAGATTAAAGCTAAATATCAACAATAATAGAAATAACAGAAAGCTCTACAACAAAAAGAAAAAAGTACAAACAAGAGGAGTAGACAACAGAAAATGCAAACTCATGGCTGAAATTAATAGAAACAATAATAAGAAAAACAGTACAAAGAATCAGTGAAACAAAGAGTTGGCTCTTTGAGAAAAACAGTAAAATTGATTAAACCTGTATTCAAATTAACTAAAAGGTGAACAGTCAAGATCCAAATTAACAAAATTAGAAGTAAAAAGGGGGTGCAGAAAAACAGATGCTGAGCAAATCTAGGGAATCTTAAGGGCATTCTTTAAAAACCTTTACTCCACCAAATAAGAAAATCTAAAATAAATGGATAATTTTCTCAGCATATACCACCTAGCAAAGTTAAATCAAGATCAGATAAGCAATTTAAATGGGCATATATCCTTAGTTTTGGTTAGCCCTCTTCCACACTCCATTTTCTCCCAGGCTCCTCCCCTCATCCTCATTTAAATATTTTCCTTTTCCATGTTCCCTCTACTTTTTATAACATGTGTTCTAATACACCCTCTGTGATTGTTATTCTTGGTTGCCAGCTTGACTGAATCAGGTTCATTTAAGGAGTAAGTTGCTGGGAACACTTATGAGGCATTTTCTTGATAGGCTATTTGAAGTGGGAAGTTCTACCCTAGGCATGGATGGTACTGTCAGGCTCAGATAAAGTGATGTCTGTGCTGGCTAGTTTTATGTCAGCTTGATATAAGCTATAGTTATCTGAGAGAAGGAAACCTTAATGGAGAAAATACCCACAGATCAGGCTCTAGGTAAGCCTGTAGAGTACTTTCTTAATCAGTGATTGATGAGGAAGGTCCAACACTTTGTGGGTGGTGCCTTCCTTGGGCTGGTGGTCCTGGGTTCTATAATAAAGCAAACTGAGTATCTTAGTTAAGGTTTCTATTGCTGTGAAGAGACACCATGACCATGACAACTCTTATAAAGGAGAACATTTAATTGTGTTGATCTACTTATAATTTCTGAGGGTCAGTCTATTATCATCATGATGGGGATCATTGTGTTATGCAGGTAGACATGGTGCTGAAGAAGTAGCTGAGAGTCTTATACCTTGTACAGGCAACAGGAACTGGTCTCAGATACTGGGAAATATTTTGAACATGAGACCTCAAAGCCCAACTCCAGAATGACACACTTCCTCCAACAAGGCCACACCTCCTAATCGTGCCACTCTCTTTGGGAGCCATTTTCTTTGATACTACCATGCTGAAGAGACCATGAGGAGCAAGATTGTAAGCAATTACAACTAGCCTCTGCATCAGCTCCTGCCTTCAGTTTCCTGAACTGTGTGAATTTCAGTTCTAACTTTCTTTAATGCTAAATAAAATAGTGATATGGAAGCATAAGCCAAATAAACCCTTTCTTCCTCAAATTGCTTTGGTCATGGTGTTTTCTTATTACAATAGTAATTATAACTAGGACAATGTTCTAGAAAAAAGCTTTGATTTTTGCCTTATTGTCTTGCCACCTTGCTAGTGGGTTCATCTACTCCATAGCTGTTGTTGTTGCTGCTGCAATTGTTATTACATTACTTCAACAATATAAAGACTCAATTTCCATAGCTTCTAATGTGGGCTAAACTAGAGACTCTCCAGAAATCCTCCAGCCCTTAAATACTAGATTGTCACTGCTGGGGCATTAGCCTTATTGACTGAGTGGCTACCCAGTTCTCAGCCTCTCTGCTGTGAAGACAGCCACTGTTGGAAAGCCCAGATCATATCTTGTAAAGCAATATCCCAAATGTTCTTTCAAAAGATCTTCATCCTATCACTGTGTTTTCTAGAGCACCTTGTAGTCTTTGGTGCTGGGAATGGTTTTAGAGGAATAGACTGCAAGAGGTAATTTGTCTAGGGAGCCTGTGACTGGCTCTCCTACTTGACATGAAGAACTATGCAATGACTGTGATGCTCCTGGGCACCTCTGTGAAGTCAAGGAGTTTGCAAACTGTATATAAAACTTTTGACTATTTATGGAAATGTAAAAAAAAAAAAAAAAAAAAAAAGCCAGTGATGCTGGTTGGTTGCTGCTAGGATCTTTGAATAAAGGAAAATAATGAATTCAAGAATAAAATGACTCAGCTTCATATGTACATAAACAATTTAGAGGTTTCTATATGTGCCCTGGAAGAGACTCTTCTTTCTCTCAGCCATTGCTGAAAACTAAACCCAGAATTTCTTCATATACTTGGCCAACTTACAGTTACATCCCAGCCTTGAAACTTCTGAGGAGTTAAAGTGAGGACACTGGCTGGAAAATAGTAGGATCTTGTAATGTGGGGTTAAGATGTGTGAGAAGACCCAGGTGAGGCTGAGGGACATTGAACTCTCAGGTTCTGATGGATTTATTTTGCCTAGGAAAGTAATACCTCCAACTTTAGCAGTGAATGCATCCTTACTCCCAACCCTCTTTAGTATCAGCCTCGCAGCCATTTTCAGAGGGAATTAAACCCACATTGTTTGTAGAATGACCAGTGACTTCCCATGAAGGAATAACAGTCAACAATGCTGTTGGCCCTCTGTGCCTATTCATCTTTGCTGTTAGACTCAACTTGCTGAGCAAGTTCCTAGAGCAGTGGTTCTCAACCTGCAGGTTGTGGCCCCTCTCTGAGTCACATATTAGATATCTTGCATATCAGATATCTTCATTATGTTTCATAGCAGTACCAAAATTACAGTTATGAAGTAGTAGTAAACTAATTTTATGGTTTGGAGACACTACAACATGAACTGTATTAAAGGGTTGCAGCATTAGGAAAGTTGAGAGCTACTGCCCTAGAGGTAAGGTAGGAAGTGTGGTTCATGAGGAGGTGTGCTATACCACTAAAGGATTTAATGATTTTCTAATTTACCTAAGTAGATTATGTGAATTAAGAATTGAGAATATGTGTGCAAGTAGATCTTTAAAGATATGGAAATATAAATAAAAATATAAAATTGTATCAGGCTGTGATTATGATATGGACCACTGAGCAGGTAATTTAGGTTTTATATTGCAGCTCATACAGTTAACAAAAGATACCAGTAATTTATTTGCCTGGTTAGCTTAAGTCAAAAGATAGACAACTGTCAATGATCTGGAAATGTCTGATATCTCTTGGATTAGTGTTGATGAAAGGATCAAAGTCTCAGGAAAATTGGAATTCCTAAGAGGATTTGCACTTAAAACCTATTATCCAACCCTGAATTAGTCACAGTGTTTAGAGAAGCAGTAGTGGTACAAAAATGTTTTTTTTTTTTTAAAGAAGTGATATATTATATTTTGCCATTGTAGTAAATCTTTCTCTATACTGTCAATTCCCAAATAATGACACAGAGACTTCTCATTAATTATGAAAGCTCAACTTTAGCTTAGGCTTGTTTATAACTAGTTCTTATAACTTAAATTAACCAATTTTTATTCATCTACATGCTGCCATGTGGCTTATGATTTTTACATTTCCTCCTGGATGTCCTGCTTCCTCTGTGTCTGGCTGGCAACTCCTCCTTCTTCTTCCCCCCCAGTCTTCTCTATCCCCAGAAGTTCCACTTACTCTCTTACTGCTTAGCTATTGGTCATTCAGTTCTATATTAAACCAGTCACAGTGACACATTATACAGTAAAGGAATATTCTGCAACAGACCATATAACCAGTTCTGGATAGTCCAACCACAGTGGTCTATGCTGGAGAACTGGGAACCAACCAACTGATCATTCATGAGGCTTTATGCATCAATCATTCCAATCCACTGATGAAGGCCTGGAAGATTCCTGGAGAAGGCTGGTCTTCAGTTCATGTTAGAGACTGAAGAATCTGGGTTCTGATGCCAGTGAGAAATAGCAGGTACTGAAGCAGTCACAGAGCAGATACATGTACCAGTACAGAGTGAATGGAGGCAGGAGAAAAGCAATACTATTTTTTTCCTCAGAAATCTTTATATGTATGCCACACAGGAAAGGGCTGCCCAAGCAGGGGAGATGTGTCCTCAGTCTTCCCACGAAAAACATTATGACCTCATTTGTAAGTGTTTCTTTAGTTGATTCCAGGTCAAGTTGACAGCAAAGATAAAAAACACAGTGTTTATCTTGGATGTTTAGATATGTTTATTGTATGCAGGAGGATGGATCTCATTCTCATATTTATTCTATTAGTCTGTGTCTTTTTATTGGTGAATTGAATCCATTGATATTGAGAAATATTAATGACCAGTGATTGTTAATTCCTGTTATTATTATGCTGTTGTTGGTGGTGGTGGTGGTTGTGTGTGTACATTTTCTTTCTTTGAGTTTTATGACTGTGAAATTATCTATTGCTTGTTTTTTTTTCATGGGAATTTTTATAGTTAACTTCCATGGGTTGCATCGTTTTTTCCTAGTTCCTTCTGTAGGTCTGGATTTGTGAATAGATATTGTTTAAATTTGACTTTGTTATGAAATATCTGTGGTGATTGAAAGTTTTGCTTGCTATTATAGTCTTGGCCAGTACCTATGGTCTCTTAGAGTGGGCAAGACATATCTCTAGACCCTTCTGGCTTTTAGAGTCTCCATTGAGAAGAATTACATTAAGTGTAATTCTTATAGGTCTGCTTTTTTCTCTTTCAACTTTTAATATTTATTCTTTGTTTTGTATGTTTAATTTTATGATTACTTGGTAGCAAGGGGACTTTCTTTTCTGATTCAATCTATTTGGTGTTCTGTAATCTTCTTGCACCTTTATATGCATCTGCTTTTTTAGTGTAGAAAATTTTTCTTTATGATTTTGTTAAACATACTTTCAATGATTTTGTGCTTCAAAAGGATTTTGACAGATCCTTCTCCTTCTTCTATTCCTATTATTCTTACATTTGGTATTTTCATAGTGCCCAAGATTTCCTGGTTGTTTTGCGTTAGGAGTTTTTTAGATTTAACATTTTTTTTGACTGATAAATGTATTTCTTCTATTGTGTCTTCAATGCCTGAGATTCTGTCTTCCATCTCTTGTTTTCTGTTGGTGATGCTCACTTACATCTGTACTTCCTTTTTGCTTACCCATATTTTTCATTTCCTAAATTCCCCCAGTTTGTGTTTTCTTTATTGCTTCTATTTCAATTTTCATGTCATGATTAGTTTTCTTTTTTTTAAGGATGTTCCTCTTTTTATTTATTTATTATGTATATAGTATACAGAACCAGATGTCATTATAGATGGTTGTGAGCCACCATGTGGTTGCTGGGAATTGAACTCAGGACCTCTGGAAGAGCAGTCAGTGCTCTTAACCTCTGAGCCATCTCTGCAGGCCCCATGATTAGTTTTCTTTACCTGTTTGATTTTTCTTGGCTTCTAGGTTATTCTTTACAGGATTTGTTAATTTCCTTTAATTCTTTTATTTGTGTTTTCCTCAATTTCTTCAAGGGAGTTCTTCTTTAAGGACTTTTTTATCATCTTCATAAAGTTGTTTTTAGGTCATTTTCTTTGCTTCAGCTGTGTTGGAATATTCAGGGTTTGCTCTCATAGGATTACTGGGCACTGGTGGTACTGTATTGCTGGAAGTTTTTGATTATATTTTTGTTGACTGGTATTTGGGCACATGAGTTTGGAATTATTAGTTCTAGTCCTCAATTTCTGAGTTTTCTTTTGTTGGATTGGTGTTTTTTCCCTTGCTTTCTGTTTTATCTTTGAATTTCTACTCTTTATGACCTGTATTTCTGGTGATGTGACCTTTGGTATACTTGGAAGTCTATAATCAAGTTGGAAGTTGGCCTTCTAGAGGTTATCTTGGCCTTTGGTGTAGCATAAGGTTTCTGTTCTGATTATTGTGGCCTGCACCTATTCTTATGATTGGTGTGGCTTGCACCTATTCTTCTTACTGGTGTGGCCTGCACCTGAGCAGCTGGAATCTGAACAAACTGGTGTGGCTAGCTATATATAATTGGGAGGGGCACAAATGAATCAATGATGCAAGTAAAAAACTTGGAAAAAGAAGAACAAGCAAATTCTTAGTCTAGCCAATGGCAAAGACTTAATAAAAAATAGAGCAGAAATTAATAAGATAGGACAAAGGAAAACAAAGACTCAATAAATATAAGAGTTGGTTCTTTGAGGAAATTAAAGAAGATTGACAGACTCTTGGCCCAACTAACCAAAACATATAAAGGGCTCCAATAAACAGAATCAGAAATGACTGGAAATCATTGCAACAAACACCAAAGAAATTCAATGTACTTCTTTAAGTTAAGAAGCTAAAAGAAATGGATGAATTTCTAGATTCAACCAGATAACCAAAATTAATCCAAGAGGAGATCCACAATCTGAATAGACTTACAGTAAATAAATGATACTGAAATAGTAATAAAATGCCTTCCAACTAACAAAAGTCTGGAGTGAGATGGATTTAGAGTAGAATTCTATCAGACTTTCAAAGAAGTGGTAGGGCCAAGCCTTCTTAAATTATTAAAAAACAAACAAACAAACAAAGAAACAGAAACAGAAGTAGCAGTTCCAAACTCCTTCTATGAACCTACAATTTCTCTAATACCCAAACCAGGTAAATACACAATAACAAAGAATTTGTGTATTTTTTGTTATTTACTTTGTTGTTAACATTCAGTTTTATTACATGGTGGTCAGATGGAATGCAAGATGAGACTTCAACTTTTCTCTATTTGATGAGATTTGCTTTGTGCACAGATATGTGGTCTATTTTGGAGGAAGTCTCATAGGCTTCTTAGTGATTGGGTGAATGTTCTGTAGATAGACTTTATTTAACACCAGAGTTTGTCTATTTAGTTTTTGTCTGGAAAGGTTGTCTATTGTTGTATGTAGGTTATTGAAATCACCACTATTAGTGTGTTATGGTTAATATATGATTTTAGGTATAATAGCATTTCTTCTACAAAATTGTGGCTCGCTGAGTTTGATGCACATGTTTAGTTTCTCTTCCCTTTTCTCCTCCCACCTACCCCCATATCCTTCCATCTCTTCCTCCCATAGATCCATTCCTCCTCTGTTTCCCTTCAGAAAAAGGTTGGCCTCCCAGAGATATCAAGTGAAGATGGCACACATTACAATAAGATTAGGCACAGATCCTCGTATCAAGGCTGGATGAGGCAACCCAGTATGAGAAAAAGGGTCCCAAAGGCAGACAAAAGAGTCAGAGACAGGCCCTGCTCCTACTGTTAGGAGTCCCACAAGAGCACCACAAGAGTTTTTAAGGAGATAACATATCTCATTTGCAAATATTTCAACATATTTTTTAAGTGGGGTTCTTTAAAAACATGATAATTTTATCATTATACCATGAAAAATACATTTGTTTTTCTACTTATCTAGTTACTTTTTTTAAAAAAAAAATTAACTTTTAACTTTGAATCAGAATCTAGAAAAAAATATTGAAGTAAGGGTAGTACATATGCCATGGATTGCTCTGCAGATTCCCTGCTCTGTATGGTTCAAGAATTGCTGTCCCTTGGGCATAATTCTGTGCTGGCTTAACAAGGTATCCTGAGAACGTCTGATTTTTCTCTTTGGTTTAAGCAAGGAATTTTGAAGTCAAAAAGAAGAATGCAAAAGTCTCAACCTTTTAGTTTATTCAAGATACAGATTTCAGGTCTACCATAATAGGGCATGGAAGAATATAGCAACGGATACAGTAAGGTGAGACTTGCAGTTTGATACAGGGGGAGGACAGTGAAGATTCAGCAGATCTGCTGTTACCCAAGTCTTCCATACTTTATTTATATCTTGTATCCTTTTCCAAGATCTATGAAAATGATCAGCTGAATTTGTAAAAAAAAGTTTCTACTATCCCTGTAATTCCAAGCCACTGTGCAGAATTGGTGGGTGTGATATATGTGTTCTGGATAGTTCTATGTCAATTTGATACACTCTAGACATTTAAAAAGAGAAAACCTCAATTGAGAAAGGTCTCCATAAGATCCAGGTGTAGGGAATTTCTTAAATTAGTGATTGAAAGGGAAGAGTTCAATCCATTGTGCATGGTGCCATCCCTGGGCTGGTGGTCCTGGGTTCTATAAGAAAGCAGGTTGAGCAAGCCATGAAGAGCAAGTCAGTAAGCAGCACTTCTCTGTGGCCTCTGCATCAGCAGCTGTTTCTAGGTTCCTGCTCTGTTTTAGTTTATGATTTGACCTTCTTCAATGATGAACAGTGATTTGGAAGCTAAGGCAATTAAACTTTTCCTCTCCAAGTTGCTTTGGTAATGATGGTTTATCACAGATTCCTTGACTGCGGTGAAGACTACACTTATCTGTGGGTGTAAGGACAAATGCTGGTTTAGTAAATTAGTGGTTGTAGGTTATTCTCCACTAACCATGATATCACTAGCACTGATTAGTTGGTTAGGTTTCCACTACCAGGCATACTATCCCTCTTGTTGAGTGTATCTTAAGTCCAATTAGAGAGCATTAGATTGCCACCGAAGTCTGTGTGGCACTACTGCACCCATAGGGTTATCCTGTCATGCTTCTTGTTGATGTGGTTCACAAGCATTGCAACAACAAGTTTGGTTGCCTCTCACCTTTAGAAGCTTGCATGTACCTTCTGGTGCCATGAAAGCTGGGGGTGGGGGTGGGGGTGGAGCACTATTTAGGTCAGTTTCAGCTCAGGGGCTTCTGGGCTCTGTTTCTGAAATACATGATGTCTTCAGCCATAGGGACTTACTACTATCTCGGGGGTGACCAAGGACAGCAACAATAAGCTGTATGTTATGGGAGTCTCTTAGACAGTCTTGGCTAAGAACTTAAAAGAGGGCTTCTCATTATCTGGCATTGGGTTTTTGTTAGATGGTCTTGGCTCTTGGGTAGAGCACCTGCAGCCCAAATGAGAAAACTTACATTTTTACCCTGAATTATGTGGACTGTAGGTTGGTTGGTTGGTTGGTTTATTAGGTAAATAATTAATAGGCGGGTTCCTTTTGGCCTTTGCATCTGTTCATATTATTATTTTCTCCCTTCCCATCACTATGGAGCCCTCCCTTTTTCCATTTCCCCTCCATTTCTCACTCTAGCTTTAAGGTTTCCCTGTTCATAGGCAAAGTCCAGATCCCTCCCTAACTTCTCCCAGGAGGGAACCATGAGGTTCCCAGAGACAGTGAACCATGGGGCTACTGTATCACATTCTTTTAAAAATCTCTCAAATGTACCTTTCCTTATTTTCAAATCTTTTGAGTGTAATAGCTCATTAAGGGCCAGGAAAATTGGGTGCGAAAGGGACATGCCCATAGTTAAAATTATGCCTTTTGCAATAAATCTGTTTTTATATTCACCTTGAATTCGCTCGTCAGCGAATCTTATCCTGCTCTCTCTTTATCTACAGAGTAGAGAGAATTCTTTTCCCCGCTTCACCGCAGGATTCCCCACTTACCTGGAGAACGATATCCGTGCACTAAATACCCTGACTGCAGGGAGTTCTGAACCTTTGCTGATAGTAGAATCCCAGTTACGGGCCACCATCTGTCACGTAAAACCTTGACGTGCAAGGAAGACGCGGCAATTAGGCTCTTCTCTCTGCAGCTTTATTCAGGAACCTTGAACAGCTTTCTTCTACCCCGGAAAAAGCCCGTGCACAGCTCATATAGCCCCTGGACAACCAGCCCCAGTTTGCCACCTGGGCCATGCCAAGAGGTCCGAGTACGCGTAAGCAGGCCAGGTCATTAGTTTTGTCAAATATGGAGTTATACCACACAAAGAACACTCACCATCGGGAAGGCTTAAGGCAGGAGCCGGCGCCATGTTTAGGGCACTGCTGTGCACAGCTCCACAGCTGAACAAGCTTACACTCCCACCAACAATGGAGGAGTGTTCCCCTTGCTCCGCATCCTCTCCAACATAGGCTGTCATCTGTGCCTTTTATCTTAGCCAATCTAACAGGTATTAGGTGGTATCTCAAAGTTGTTTTGATTTGCATTTCTCTGATGGCTAAAGATGAAGAGCACTTTTTCAGGTGCCTTTCAGCCATTCG
>PVIH01007031.1:0-14568 GCA_004025045.1 Sigmodon hispidus
CAGAGTTCAGCTGCCCCCTGCTCCAGAGTGTGCTGGGATGCCACAGAGAGCACCGGTCCCGAGGGCGGAACCGGAAGCAATGAGAGCTCAACTCTCCCTCCCAGGCCAGGATACAGGCGCTGAGGCCTGCCGAACCCTCCTCACCTCTGGTCAGGGTTCGAATCCGCCCCTCAGAAACCCCTGCAGTTGGTTTGCTCAGTTCACTCAGTTCGGGGTCGCAGTAGGGATCCTTGCAGATTCCCTCAGCAGCAGGAGCTGTGGGTGTGGCCAGGTGCAGAGTTCAGCTGCCCCCTGCTCCAGAGTGTGCTGGGACGCCGCAGAGAGCACCGGTCCCGACGGCGGGTTATGAAACTTTAAATCTTATCATTTTTGGACCAGTTGAATTTGTACAGTATAATGGATATTTTGGATTTCCATAGGGATATTCTATAGACAGCATGTCTAAATGCGTTTTCTTAGATTTCTGGGTCTAAAATCAGGATGCCATCATGAATAAACACTGGAAGGGGCTCTCATCCTGATTTGCTTAAAGTTGTAAGCTTTCTTTGGAGTCAACATATGAAAAGGATTTCCTCTTTCCTCTTCTATAAAGCCATTGATCCTAGGTTCGAAACTCACTGTAATCTCATTTAACCATGCTTTCTCCTAGAAATTCTATCTCTATTTTATGACATCAGTATATAAATTTGGAGGGTACAATTCATAGAGTTATAAGCTTATTGAAAATTCAGCCATATTTAAAATTTATGTTATAAAAGATTTCTTTCCACAGCTAAGGGGATCCTTGCTTGGAGCAAAGTTTAACACAAAGCAAAAACATTTAAAGGTAAAATGAATTTTTCTGAAGTCAGTTATGAAAGAGATTTGACATGTTGTTTCAGTAGGATGCATTCAATCATTTTTCGCCATATTTACAGGTTAACACAGTTGCTGAAGATATGATTCACAGAGAACAACTTTCCTGTCTTGCTGTGTTCTTATAAAGATCTGACTCAAGTGTGAGGATCCAATTTAAAACAACCTCCTTGCTTGGATCAGAGTTGAGAAAGAGGGGGAGGTTGGTAAAGTTTTTGTGTTTCTCTTAAGTAAAAATGAATTTTATGGAACATGTCATACCTTTTTTGAGCAGGCATGATGAATGTAATTTTGTAGGAAATTAGAAATGCAGACATAGATTGTTCATTTGAAGGATGCTAAAGCCTGGTGCAGAAAGGCTCAAGTACTGGAGTGCAATCAATGACTTTCTTCTGTAGCAGAGTTTACAGCATTTAATACTAGTTAATTTAACCTATACCATCTAAACACCGAAAAGATTTGATTTTAGTTTTTCAGTAATGTGTAATAAGACTTGACTATAGAATATAAAGCTAAATTCCTGAAGAATATATTGTGAGCTTTCTCACTAAAGGTAATCTACTTAATTTGTACATTTAAGGATCTTTAGCTGGTTCTTCTATGCTGGGAACAACAGCAATTGATGTGAAAATATTGGAAGTGATTGTTTAAAAGATATTTTTTGAAAGATGATTTTGCAGAGCAACCCAAATGAAACTCACTGGGCTACAAAAAAAAGAAAAAAGGAAGCAACAACAACAACCAAAGAAAGTAGAAAGGGGTCTAGAGACTAGTTTGGAAAAGAATGAGGATCACCTTGTCAGCTGGGCTAGGAAGAGGACAAGAAGGTGATAAGAGGAATACCACCAAAATATTTTGTATCCTTGCATGAAAATGTCAGTATAGGCCCCAGTATTATGTATATTCTATTTTTGCTATTAATAACTAAAAAGTAAATAATCTTTTTTTCTTGAAACTCAATTTGAGTACTGTCTCCATTCTACATTCTTTATAAAGTTCCTTTTCTTTTATGACACATATTGCTGTGAAATTATTCTCTTGTAAACTGCAAAGACATTTTACTTGAGTCGGTTTAATATAATGCTGCTTGGCCAGTAGCCAGGCAGGAAGTATAGGCAAGGTGACAAAACTAAGAATGATGGGAAGGAAAGGGTGGAGTAGGAAGTCTCCAGGTAGATGTAGAGGGAACAGGAGATAAGTGTGCCATGCTAATAAAGGTACTTCCATCTAGCAGAGTATAAATAAGTACTATGGCTTAACTTTAAATGTAAGAGATATTTAGTAATAAACCTGAGATATTGACCAAACATTTATAATTTAATATAAACCTCTATGTGTTTATTTGGAACTGGTTTGTTTGGACAAGAAATATTCATTTAACATATTACTTATAGCCGAGGCTTGTTTTAGATTCACTGTGTCATCTAGGCTGTCTGTGGTTAAATTCATGGCTATTGGCCTGCCTCTGATGGTTTCTTTGTGAAATCCACTGCTAAAAGAAATGATAAATATTTTCCTCACCCAAACCCTTCTTGAAGAAGCTTGCATCTATCTACCTGAATGAAAATCACCCACAGTTCAAGCTATAGGAAATTTGGATGGATAAAAAGTAAATTAGCTAGCTAGAGTTTGTTCTTTTCTTATAGAAAGTAAGAAAATGAGATATCTAAAGAGCCCTTGAGTTCTGTAGAAAACATACAGCAAGAAACAAAATTAGAAGCTAATTTTAAGAATAGGAAAAGGATTATATTTTGACGACTAAAATTTCTTCATTTTAGCTATGCTATCCAGCCTTTTTACTTTCTTAATCATGATTTAAACTGAGTGACTATTATATGTCTACAAACATGTTTTACATTGAAAATATTATTATTATTTTTCTTTCCTCCTTTTTTTAACCAAACATGTCTACAAAAGAAACATTTGGTTTTCCTTTTACATATCATTTCTTTCTCCAACGGCATACAGTTTGTTTGTAGTTTGGGACTACAGTGAATGAAAAGATTATACATACCTTTTGTCATTTAGTATTTATTTCTGGTTATAGGAGAGTCTGCTCTACTCTTGATCTTGGTATTGAGGATTCTCACTAGGGTCTTTCCCCAGTACTATGTGGAGCAGAGGCCAAACTGGAGTAACAAGGTCTACATTCACTCTCAGACAATTTCCATTTTGATTCCTGGAGTCAATTTGTAAGGACTAAAGATCATTATATCAAGAAAATGCTGAACTGCTTAAGCAGGTTTGAAAGCCAGATTTCACTTCTGGAATTGTCTTTTAAAAGAAGAATCCATGTCAAAAATGTGACACATAAGTATCATAATTTTATCATTTATATCTTTTATTTACTTACAGCAGTTGAGGTTCATTGAGAAAAGTTTTAAGTGTGAGTTTAAGCATGAGCATCAAGAGAGAAAGGGAGAACAAGAAACAGAGGACAGCCAGACAGCCTTAGGGAAATGACAATATACTGTATGTGGCTTCACAAGGAAAAGTCACATCTAATGTTTTATTAGCAATAATCACTGTTGTAGTTACTGTTATATTGTTGTGGATAGACACTATAACCAAATTTTTATAAAATGAAGCATTTAATTAAGGACTTGTATGTAGTAGGATTCAGGTGTTATTTAAGGAGCCTTAGTAGGTTTTGGGTGTAAGACCATTCTTCTCTCCAATAATCGTTTTAAGATTCATTTCATATTATAAATATAATATACCGCTCAATAAATATTAATCTTTTTACAAATAAAAATTTTACAATTCTTAGTTTCAGAGGTTAGTCTGTTATCACAATGGCGGGAAGAGGGTGAGCAAGCAAAGCAATCATGGTGCTGGAGAAGTGACTGAGAACTTCCATCTAATCCAAAGGTAGTAAGCACAGACAGACAGACAGACAGACAGAGTCACTGAACCTGGCTGGAGCTTTTACAGCCCTAAAGCCCACTCCAGTGACATATCTCCTCTAACAAGGCCGCATCCTAACCTTTCTAGAATAGTTTGTCATCTGGGGACAAAACATTTAAATATATGTACTTATAGAGGCCATTTTCATTCAAACCACCACAGTTGTATGTTCAATTTTGTGAATTCTAACATTACATTGTTTAAATCATTTCTGAGAGGACATTTATTTGTTACTTGCTGCTTCCTTTGACAGTAAACACATTAATCTTTAAGAGTTTCTCAATAGTAAAGTACAAGGTTTGTCACTGGTAAAGAAACAAAGTTAAGCTCAGAGGTCATGCATCCTTAAGCATTAAGCTTGCCTTGTTGCTAGTTTATTCTTCTTATTAGAAATATCACCATAGAGAAAAATAAATTGTTTGTATAGAAAATGTTTGCAGTGAATTTTGTGTCATGCTTATCTACTTTTAGGTATCAAGAAAATTAAGACAGATTTCTGGATGAGGAGCTACTTTCACTTTCCATATCCTCCTGGATTTTTCTATCTTTCTATCATGCCCTAAGTTCTATCTCTAAAATTTAATACCTTAAACTTAAGGTAGACCCTACAAATCTGAAAGACAATAGTCTTGAACTTCTTCAATATAAGGTGGTTTTGGGGACCATGAGAAATCCAAGCTGATAAAAATTCTTTGCTATCAAGAAATGACTTTTTTGTTGGAGCCCTACTACTAAGAAACATACAATGAAACATACAGAAGCTTGTTCTAAAAAGCAAAATATAAAGGCTGTGTGTGTGTGTTTCCAGAAATTGAGAACCACACCACAATTGGTGTGGTAGCTGGACCAGCAGACTTGCTAGGTGCAAACTTGGGAGGTGAGAGGTAAGAATTACAGACCAATTTCTCTCATGAACATTGATGCAAAAATTCTCAAGAAAATTCTGACAAACCAAATTCAACAACAAATAAAAATAATTATTCACCACCATCAAGTAGACTTCATCCCAGAAATGCAGGTATGGTTCACCATATGGGAAACTGTAAATGTGATCATATAAACAAACTGAAGAGGAAAAAAGTCACATGATCATCTCCTTAGATGCAGAAAAAGCCTTTGACAAAATCCAACACTCTTTCATGATAAAATTCCTGGAGAGAACAGGAATACAGGAAAAATATCTAAATATAATAAAAGCAATTTACAAAAAGCCAATGGCCAACATCAAACTAAATGGAGAAAAATTCAAAGCAATCCCACAGTTATCAGGAACTAGATAAGGCTGTCCCTTCTCCCCTTATTTATTGAACATATTTCTTGAAGTTTTAGCTAAAGCAATAAGAGAACAAATGGAGATTAAGGGATAAAAGTTGGAAAAGAAGAAGTGAAACTATCTCTATTTGAAGATGCTATGATTGTATATATAAGTGATCCACAAAATTCTACCAGGAAATCTCTATAGCTGATAAACACCTTCAGCAATGTAGCAGGATACAAGATTAATGCAAAGAAATCACTAGCCCTCCTATACACTAATGATACAAGGCTGAAAAAATAAATAAGGGAAACATCACCCTTTATAATAGATGCAAATGTTATTAAATACCTTGAAGTAACTATAACCAAAGAAGTAGCAAATCTGTTTGACAGAAATTTTAAATCACTGAAGAAAGAAAATGAAGAAAATATCAGAAAATGGAAAGATCTCCCATGTTCCTGGATAGGTAGAATCAACATAGTGAAAATGGCAATCTTACCAAAGGCAATCTACAGATTCAATGCAATTCCTAACAAAATCCCAACCCATTTTTTTTTTACAGACCTTGAAAGAACAATACTCAATTTCATTTGGAATAACAGGAAAGCCAGGATTGTCAAAACAATTTTGCTTAAGAAAGGAATCTCAAAGGCATCACCATACCTGTCTTCAAATTATAGTACAGAGCTACAGTAATAAAAACAGCTTGGTATTGGCATAAAAACAGACATGTGGAACAATGGAATCGACTTGAGGATCCTGGCATTAACCCACACACCTATGCATACCCGAAGTTTGAAGAAGAGGCGAGAAATATTCAATGGAAAAAAAGATAGTATCTTCAACACTTTCTACCTTGCTTTTGTGATGACATATTCCTTTTGCCTGAAGCTCACCAAGTAGCCTAGGCTAATGTGCCATAAATTCCAGAGCTCTATTTATTTTTTCCTCCTTAGTAGTGGGACTTAAGGGATATTTCATCACTCCCACTTCTCCATGCATCTAACTCAGGTCCTTATATAAGCTATTTTCTATCTGTTCTATTTCTCTAGACTCCCTAGAAGTATCCTGAGTATCTGAACTAGTTGTTGAGAACATGTATCAGTGATCAGAGCATGTGTAACATTTAATAAACAAGGCTCCATTTTCTCTTTTCACCTTGAATACCCTAAAGATGCACATTCACACCCCAAAAGCATTAGCTCAACTGTGTTCATAGCAGCATTATTCATAGTAGCAGGAACCTGGAAACAACTTTCATGCCCCTCAATTGAGGAATGGATTAACAAACTGTGGTACATCTACACAATGGAGTACTACTCAGCAGTAAGAAAAAAATGACATCCAAAAATTCTCAGGCAAATGGATGGATTTGGAGAGTATCTTCCTGAGCAAGCTATCACAAACCCAGAAAGAGAAGCAGGGGATGTACTCACTCATTAGTGGACTTACAAAAATAAAATACAATAAAAAAGATGCCATTGTATACAAGAGCTCAAGGCTAGAACATAGTCAATTGACATAGTGCTTCAATTCTGCATCGACATCCTCTGACAGAAGTGTGATTGAAGAAGGTCTCGTTTTTTTTTAGGGGGTTGGCCACAGAATGTTTAATTATGCCCCAGTAGATAATTGAATAGTATGAATGGGCTTTTTAGTAAATGGAGAGATCCCAAGAGTGGGTATGAAACTGAAAGAACTGATAACTGAGTTTGATGAGGTGTATGATGTAAAAATCACCAAATAATCATAAAAGGAAAAATAAAAGAAATACTATGATTAATATCAGTGTTTCACTGACTTTGTAACATTTGAAGGCTTTGTTTATTTGTTAAGTTTTATGAAATTATATGATATGTATTTGTCTTAGTTTTTAAAGTCATAGTAGAATTCTGTAGGAAGCCTATATCTTCTTGTGTTTGTTTCTATTATTGCTTTTTTTATTTTTAGTATGGAGTATTTTATTAGTATTTCAAGGTTACAGAGTATGCATTTGTTAAAATTATTAATTGAATTTAGGTTTAATTTGCTATCTAAATCTCACCTGTTCTTTCAGATTCTTCAATTTATTGAAACAAATTTATAATGTATGTCCTTATGATTTTCTGAAATTTCATTTATATCTGTTAGAAGGTTTACCTTTCAATTTCTAGTTTTATTGAAATAGGTTTTCCCTTTTTTTGGTTAATTTGGTTAAGAATTTGCCAATCATGTTCTATCCTTAAAAAATTAATTAAATAAATAAAAAAATCTGAGAACCATGTTCTTAGTAAATAACTAAAATTTAAATTAAAATTAAAGAAGAATCTAACACACATTTATTTTTTGTATGTGCATTTTTGAGCAGATTTTGCCCCAGTTGTCATGCATAACAACACTCTAATAGTGGCACTGGCTTCCCTTTGTGTTCCTGTCAGTATCTCAGGGCCATTCAGTTTTGTAGGATTGCTGTCCTCACTATTTTAATATTTGAGTTGAGAAATGAAGCAGTGAAAAAGATATATTCTAGTGGTTATAGACTGAGAATATGGCAAAGCATTAAAAAATAACTCCCAGAAATTAGCTATTGGTGGAGGAGGTTAAAGGGAAAATAGTGTGCTATCGTCTTCCCTGAAGATTTGTGATTACACTGCTGGCATCTAAAACAATAACACCATTTAAATCTTCGTGCAAGATTATCACTTCTGATAGACTTGTAAATGGGATTCATCTTTGTACATAAATGATGTTTTTTTCTCTTGTTTGAAGAGACTTTTAAAAATTGTTTTAACAGTTTACAGGCACAAACTGGTTTAACCTCAAGATATTCTTGCAATAGTGAGGACACAGAAGGACAGGTTTTATTATAGAAATTTTTTATAGTGTTTGTTAGTGTAGGCTAGCCCTATATTCATACTAAGATGCTGCCAGAGAGTACCACAGGTATTTATATTTTTGAGAGGTAGGTATATGAGCAAAGTGTAATCTCCATCTTCTCCTGGGGAATGTTTCTTCTTTATTTTAGGTTTAGTAAAAGCAATGGCTTCCTCTGCTTTCTAAATTATGTAAACAGGAGATAGATCTTACCATTTGTGGAATTTTGAACTCCAGTTCTTTTTCCCCATAGATGTCTAGGAGAGTTAATGTCTGTCATCCCATATGACATGAGTCACAAAATCCTTTAATAATTTCTTATTGATCTGTTTGGGGCAATGAACTCATATTTTCATTGAGCCTGTCAGTCATTTCCCTCTGTTGGGTGCAGCATTCCTTTCTGGTCTCTGTGAAAGATGAGCTTTACATTTAATTCTGTAACAGAGGTATCAGAGCCAGTCTGTAGTCATACTATCATCATTGTTGCTGCTACTACAGCTAGAAAACTTCTTGGCTATCTACATGCTACACAGCTTAGCCAGGGAAGCAAACTATGACTTTAGAATATGTCCTAACTTTAGGTGTAGGCTGCCTATGCCATGCTAAATTGTATGTCCTTAAAAGATTTTCTAATTAAACAAGGTTTGTCTTGTTTCTGAGAGTCTCCTTTCTTCTGGCAGAGGTTGTAGAGTTTTCTTCATTTGCCTAGGGAAATGTACTATTAGGGCTTCTCTCCTAGTTAGGCTCACTCTGCAGAGTCTTCATGGACAGCCTCTATTTTATCCTAATGTTTGAAACTCCAGAAGCCTAATTTAAATGTTAATTTAGGAAGTTTGGGCATTCCATTATCTGTTTGTAGCTTTCTTCTTTTTTTAAAAAAAAAAAAAAAAAAAAAAAAACACTTTTTTTTTTAATTTATTTAATTATTTGTCTTGGTGTTTGCCTGGAACTGAAACTACAGACAGTTGTGAGCTGCCATGTGGGTGCTGGGAATCGAACCCGGGTCCTCTGGAAGAACAGTCGGTGCTCTTAACCACTGAGCCATCTCTCCAGCCCCCTGTTGCTTTCTTCTTAAGGATGGAGAATACATTGGTAGGTAACATAATATCTACTAACATCTGACATACGGATTATGCATATAGTTTTTCATTTTTCTTTTTCTATGGTATTTATTTATTTTCCATTTTCTTTACTTTGAGTTTCCTTATATATTTTTTGTAAAAATTCTGGTCTGGGTTACTGCATTGAGGATGATTATTTTTTCTAGTTTTATCTATTTGCCAGCAAATTTTCTGATGTCATTATTTCTAACAGGAGAGTAATACACCATTGTGTAAATGTGCCACATGTTCTTTATCCATTCTTTAATCGAGGAGCATCTAGTTTATTTCTAGTTTCAGGCTAATACGAATAAAACCACTATGGATATAGTTGTGCAAGTGTCCTTGTGGTATGGTCAAATGTCCTTTGATTCCCTCTGAATATATGTTACAGCTATATAATTTGGTCTTTGTTGTGAGACTCCCACTAATGAAAGCAGAAACTGTCTCTGATTCTGTCATCTGCTTTGGAGACCCATTCTTCCTATTGGATTTTTTCATCCAGCCTTAAAAAGAAAAGTTGCCTAGTTCACTGCGAATTGATATACAACAGCTGGCTGATATCTATGGAAAGCCCACCTGTATATGAGGGGAAGTGGAGGAGGAATGGATAGGGTATGCAGGAGATGGAAGGTGGTAATGTGGAACTGAGGGAGAGGAAACTTTGGTTGAGATGTAAAAACAACAACAACAACCAGAACAAGATTTTCTTAGGATATATTTTGGTAATTTTTTTCTTTCATCACTGTCCACCACTTTTCCTACTCAGTCACATCATATTCCTTCTAAAAAAGAAAGAAGAAAGAAAGAAAAGCCACACACACACACACAAACACACAAAGAAAAGTATAAACAAATGTTGATTGTCTTTGTGTTGGCCAACAATTACAGAGTTTGCTGCCTTCCCTGATGTGTGGTTGACATACTGTAGTATCAGTCAATTGAAGAAGACTAATTTTCTATTTTCCACAGTAGCTATTAATCTTGGTTGGCTGTGGAACTTTGTGCCAACCCTCTGACCCTTTTTTCTTCATGCTAGAATTTTGTCAGGTTTGAACTTACAAAGATCTTGTACATGCTGTCACAGTCTTTGTATTCACATGTGCATCATCCCTTTCAAGCAAAATGACATGTCCTTGGAGTTCTTTACCACCCGACAACTTTTACAATCTTTCTACCTATTATTTTGCTTAGATCTCCATATATCTCCTTTAGAGCTGAGTATTCCAAAGTCTTTCACTCTCTGAATGTTTTGTAATTGTGGTCTCTATGTTACTTAGCACAGAAGAAGCAGCTTCTCCATTAAAAATTCAGCAGTACACTAATCTATGGAAATATCAGCATGTCCTTAGGAGTTGTTTTACATTTTATTTTCTTGAAATTCTTAAGCTTTCTAGGCACCAATTCTCTCTATTTTTATTTTGAAATAACACTTTACTTTTTGAACAACACTGTCTCATTTTACAAACCATTTTTAATCTTCTTTATTATGAGGTTGTTACCAGGTCCAATGGGAGAGAATGTATACTGCTCTTACAGAAAAGTAAAACCATTATCCAAAAGGGAAATATCAGTAGGAAGCTAATCAAGCAGCATTGCACAAGGGGGACATAAGACAAGTCAAAGGCACCTTAGATCAATATACAGTGGTCTTGTGACTGATAGCATTAGTTTCTTCAGGGTGAAAAGTCAAGTTCCCAGGGAAAAAAAAATCTTAACTGCTTCCAGGCTCACCAACCAGGTCTTGCCATGTCTGCTCCTAGTCAAGGACATTAAACTAGGTTCCTTTTGTTCTGTCACTGTGGATTCCGAGAAAGTCCGGGATTGGTCTGGCTGTCAACAAAACTAACTCTTATTAAAGGGAATTGAATCACTTTGACACAGAGGTTAGTTAAATCAGGAGGAGAGGTTGGCATATTAGCCTTCCTTTCATGTCTGTCCTCTTTACTTTAGATACACTACTGTTTGCCTCTGCATAGGCATGTTATCACTTAGAGAATATCTCTCTGACTTATCTTCCTCTAAGACAGAAGACAAAAGGAGAAAAGTCACTACCTTAAACTTGCTACCTTGAATTCCAGGATATCAGAGTCTCACAGGAAAATCAACTTCTAGATGAGGGCAATTATCCCTAAGAGGAAGGAAGGCTTCAATCAGAAGTATAATTAATTGCTATATGATTGGTAGCTTGTCCTTTCTAGTTACCTTTCAGAACTGAGACAGTGAGGCCTTGCCATGACTAAGATTGCTCAGTTTTGTGTAGCTGTTTCTATTTATGTCAAAGCTCATGTTACCCTAAATGTGATATAAAAACATAAATTCACAGGTAGGCTATATATATAACCATGTAGTCATTCCTAATATAGACACAAAGATTTTTGTAGCATTCATTCATATTTATTACTTATCAGTTTTAAATTAGTATAATATCTATTACTTGAGACAGAGTTTTATATATTCTTGGTTGACTCACAAATGACTGTATAGGCTCAGGCTACGCTTTGAATGCATAATTTTTTGCATCAAACTCCTAAGAGCTGGGCATATAGACATACACTACCATGTTCACATAAATTAGACTATTATCTGATTACTTTTCTCATATTGCTAAATCAATAAACTGCCCTCAATCTATTGTCTGTTCTTCTAAATATATGAACCTCTTAGTAGAAATAGGATAGAAAATTTACTCCTTTTAAATGAAAGAAGAAAGATGGAGACTTCTAGGTACACATATCATCTTGTATTTCCTTATTATGTTTTTAAGACAAATATCATTAGTGAGAATTATTAAAAGAATAAAAGAACAGATATAATTGAAGACTGTGGAGGGAAAATGTGAAAAACAGAGTAGCAGACTGTCAAAAGTTTTACCTACCATGAAGTGAAAAGTTTAGGAAGTCCAATACATGAATCTGAGGAATAAAAAAAGGATCTGAGAAAGTCATGCTTGAAAACCATTGCTGAAGTGTTTTAGAGCCCAAAAGTATTGGTGAACAACATTCACATTGCTGGTCATCACCCCAACCTTGCTTCATACAAGAATGTCTTGGAGAACTTCCTTTTGGGCAAAAAAGAGGCTTAGGACATGAGCAGATCATTCCTTATGTTTATGTCCTCTCATTCAGCCTTGATTATTGTGCTAAATATAAGAAAGGACATCTAAAAAGATTTAATCTTTGGTATCAATGGTATTTCTTTAAATACTAAATGGATGTCTGGCCATAAAACTAAAGATAAGATGAAACAAAAAATAAGAGAGGATGAGGAAGAAGAATCAGAAACAATCAAGCTAAATAGTGAAAAAAGAAGAGTAGTGCAGCTAAACCACTGAGACAGCAACACACAGGCAGTGCTTTTGAATATTGCTCTACAGACCACTGACAAACATACAGGTTACCAGCAGCAGAAGGCACAACCCAATGTTGCTGTCTAGAGTTACCTGAGGTGGTATTCTATTCAGGTGGAGCTGACATGCTTGGATTCAACACTGAAAAATATTACAGTTCACGACATAAGTACTAAGAAACATCTCACCAACATGGTTGCCCAATGTGAGTGAAACAAGGATGACACCAGAAGTCAATGAAGAAAAGCTCATGAGGCCTCATCTCACAAAGAACTATAAGTAAGTGGAAAACCACCAACAGGAGATAGGGTCTTCCTCAGGGAAGAACACAATTAGTTGTCCAGTGACAACTGATCAGGCCTGAAAACATACACACAAGTGACATTATAGTGAACTAACAGGTAATTTTTAAAAATATGTGTGTGAGCTTTAAGTGTGTGTGTGTATGTGTGTTTGTGTGTATGTCCATACCCGCACACATGGTATGCACAGGTAATAACAATTAGGGAGAAGCAGGCCATGAATTGGAAGGGGAGAGTGGAGGGGTATATGGCAGGTCTTGGAGGGAGGAAAGCAAATAGAGATATGTAATTATGTTATAATCTTTTTTAACGAGGGAACCTTATTTCTAATCTCTCCTTATGAAAGTCTCCAGTACCATCTTCGTACTTCATCTCCTGCATGCTGTGTTACTGTGTCTATTCTCTATTCAGAAATGAAAGTTGACCTAAGTAGTTGTAAACTTTGTGTTGAGTGGTAGTAATAATGTTAAATTCAATGCATTCTTAATAAATAAAGAATTTTCTTTCTCAAAGTGCCTTTCCATTCTAAATATAAATATGTGAGATAGTTTTCTCATACTTCTATGCCTCTGAACTAAAATTGTGGAACCTTTTTCACTCTACTTTTGATAGCTAACAACACTTGATCCCAGATCGTTTCACTGTTACTCATGTCTGTTATATTGTTTGGCAGTCACTGAATCATTGTCATAACTTAAATATTGAATACAACAAACATTTTGTCTATCACTTTTATTACTGACTTGTCTTCAACATGAACTTCATACTTCAGTTGACATTAATATTCCAATGGGCTTATTTCTTCATATGCTGCTAGTATTTTCTCTCAGCACCTAACCTCTGTTCCAGGTAGATTTGTGTTCTCACATCATTTATATGAAATTTTTTAAAAGTTTATTGCTGTGGGATTATACTCTTCTACTTTGAAAATATTTGTCCCTCCTATTGAGTTAATAAAATGCTGATTGGTTAGAAGGCAGTCAGGAAATATGGGCAAGGCTACCAGACTAAGAAAATTCTGAAAAGAGGAAGAACAAAGCAGAGATACGATGCAAACACAGAGGAAAGAAGATGAGAATGCTCTGAGGAAAGGTACTAAACCATGTGGCTACTCATCACTTTTTTTTAAGAGTAAGAATTAGCAAATAATATGCCTGAACCATAGGCCAAACAGCATGCAATTAGTATAAGAATGTATGGTTCTTTGGGACTACAGGTCCAGATCTTGAACATAGGCCAGGCCAGAAACTGACTAGAGTTTGTGAAGTTATTTTTCACATGTTTTTAATCATTTAACTTTAATTTTGTGTTTACTCAGAAGTTTTACCAGGACTATAGAAAAAAATGACATTTTTTAATTTTTCTGAGACATATCTAAAGCTTAGTCCTCTATCTGTCATATAGCAAGGTGATCAGTAAATACTGAATAAAATAAAAGGTACATCTTTGATATGTCTATAGTATCTAGTAAGTGAAATGGTTCATACTTGTGTTCTTCACTCATCCTAACTATTTAATTCAATTAATATACAGGATTTACTTAATATATTATTAGCTATAAGCATCACTTAATAGGTTAAAAATTATGCTAAATATTCTCACACTAATATAGATTGACTTTTTCATTTTAAGGTATAATTTTTTCCAGATATTTCAGTATCTTCTTTGTATATGTGTGGGCATATATGTATTTATGTTTGTATGCTACATGCCTGTAGATGACTGAGGAGGCGATAAGCATTGGGCCACCTTAAACTGGAGTTATAAGCATTTGAAAGTGGTCTAATATGTGTAGAGAACCTCCTGCATCCATATCTTAACCACTGATCCATCTTTCTATAACCCTTGTGTTTCCTAATATGTTTTATAACAATATACTTAGTAACACTTATCTTGTACAGACTTTATTTTCAAGTCTACATATGGACCAGAAATGTTATCATA